>JASCZW010018101.1:0-16023 GCA_034211315.2 Aedes japonicus
TTGTTTATCTTGACAGATACGCGTAATTCATCAACAATGTGCAGAATTTTTCAGTGCCGGGTACTAATAATCGACTAACTAACTTATTGAAAAAAAAATCATCCATGATCCATAAACAATGAATACTGAACAATAAATTTTTCAATATAATCCTTAGCATATCAACATTGAGCATTAAAACAAATTGGAAGAATCCAAAAAGTATGGCTCTATTTTTTAATTTTGGTCAATAGAGATTGGTTAATTGATCCATACTTCATTACTAAAGCCTGTCTACGTTAAATTTCGGATTTTTTTGACGTAGGACTACGTCCTTGTTTTCTATACTGGGGTACAATCTAAAAAAAAATGTATTGTGACCGCCAACGCGTTAATATCTCAGTCGTCCCTCCAAACATTTTCTGAATGTTCGCACCAATCGATTGGGAATATATCTATGCGTCGATTCCAATAATGAAAACTATTGAATTTTAACACTTAACTATTTTAATTAACGCAAACATATGGTGATGTCTTAAATTTTCGATTTTGCAGGGTTAATTTACCAAATACACAGTACTTTCCAATCACAGACTTCATATTTAAGTGACAAACGTTTCCTAGGCAGCTATTCATTCCAGTTTGAAAAAGCGTCACGTTTGGTCGTGTTTTTGGCTGGCGCTCTGAAAAGTTTTTCGGTGATATTTCGTTCGCTCTTCCGTTGGTGCGTGGTGCACTGTATCTTCTCGCTTTGTGTGATACACGCTCCGACCCCGGTATGGGGAAGCCGCCGCGCAGTGACGTCGGCACAAGCTCGTCTGGGAAACGTTCCCGATTGAACTCACCCGATGTTGTGCTGTCATCAAAAAAGCTATTAGCTAATAACCGGTACGCCGTTCTGGAGAACGGCGATACACCGAAAATAGAGACGAAGGAGAAAATGCCACCGCTGTTCGTGGAGGAATTCCCAGAAGCCTTACTAGATAAGGTGTACTACTACATCAATAAGGGCCTACGATGCACAATTCAACTCTGCTCGCAGGGTTACAAGCTGATGGTTTCGGCGCTACCCCATTACAACGCTGTCAAGGAAATCCTGAAGCAGATGAATGTGCAGTATTTTACGCACGACATCGAAGCGAACAAACCGTTCAAGGTGGTTTTGCGTGGCCTCCCAGAGAAGAAGACGGAGGAACTGGTCGATGAATTAAGAGCCAATGGACTAAGACGGGTGCAGATCAACAAAGTTTTACCAGGTGCACTTCGAAAAAAAAACTCGACGTGTATGAAGGACCTCCAGAACATCCGAGCCTTGTTCCACATCTTCGTCAAGTGGGACCGCTACCAACCGATCCATCGCGATGTCACTCAGTGCCAGAACTGCCTGCGCATGGCACCAAAAACTGCCACATGGCTAAGCGCTGCGTCGATTGCGGAAAGCACCACGGAGCCGATGCTTGTGAGCGGATGGAGGATGCTCATCAAGTGTGTGCTAACTGCAGTGCGGCACACAAAGCAACAAGAAGAAATGCCTGAAGCGGGCCGTATTTATCGAAATTCGAAGAAAATTGTCAGCCAACAACCAACCCGGCCATCGATGACCCGTAACGCTGGTAGATCACCTTTCCGTGGTGCGTTAGGAAACATATTTGTTTTCCTTATTACAATTTATGTCTTATGAAATGTGACAATACTCGTTTTGCGCTTGTGCGAAGATGAGCTTAGAATAAGTAAAACATGGTTAGTCTTCATTTATGTGAATTCTCATTGTCTATTTGATGTTCTATAGTTTGAATTGGTTATGACTTGGGTTCTTATGCATGGTCAGTATCGGAGTCATAGTTTGTTTTTTTTTGCAATGAATCTGATTTTGACTGATAAAGGGGCGCGCCTTTGATGAGTGCTCTCACTCCTCAAAGGGTTTAAATAGCGGAAACTTTCAATTAAATTCGATTCATTGCCAACAAAACAAACAATGACAACTGTAACAACACCGAATACTTTATCATTTCTCAATAGTGATGAGGTAAATCGACATGCACTAAACAAAGGTTACGGGATATACTACAATAGATCTAATTACTGGTCGCAGTGGTTTATGTCCCGAACAGAGAAAAAAAAACCCGACCATCGATGACGAACTGGTCCAGCTCCGGCCCTCACGACTGAGAACTTTCCCGCTCTCGCAACACGCCAAGTGCCACCAAACCGTCCGGTTCCCAGTCGGCCTTTGATTCAGCATCGGTTCGCAGCTGCCGCAACCCAACCATCCCAAAGCTCTTTTCCAGGACCGTCGCACCCTGGAGCAACATCTGGTGCGATCTATGATTCGATGCTATCAACGGAGGAAGTCGTTGCAATCCTGACTCAGGCCACCATCATCAAGCGATCCCGCAGAACACGTTCGGAACAAATTCAAGCGATGATTGCGTTTCTCAATGGACCGTGAAATCGTCAAAATTAGCAATTGGAACTCTTGCTCGCTGGAGAGCAAGAATATCGAGTTAATAAATTTTCTCAACGAACGAGCCATTGACATCGCAATCATCACTGAAACGCATCTCAAGTCTGAGATCAACGTGTTCCTCTCAGATTTCCGTCTGATCAGACTTGATCGAACCAGTTCCGCCGGAGGGGGAGTCGCCATCGCCCTGCGTACCAACATCAACTGCCAGATACTTCCGAGTTTGCAGCTCAAATTAATCGGAGTAAAGGTCAAATCCACCTTCGACCCTATCACTATCATCGCGGCCTTTTGTCTCAAACAAGCAAGCACAAACAACGGGACAGATACGATCTTACGAAACGATGTCATCAAGCTTACTCGGAGGCATGGGCAGTTCATTATCGCCGGCGACCTGAATGCGAAACACGAAACCTGGGGAAACACACGACGGAACAAGAACGGCTCTATCCTACAGGAGGACCTGGAAGAGGGCCACTACACCCGGTTGAGCAGATCCGGGGTCCACTCAACAATAGAAATCTTCCTCACTAACATGGGGAACAACATCGATCAGCCGATCGTGTACCAAGAACTCAGCTCAGACCACTATCCGGTGGTGGCTTCTTGTTGTGTCCTGCGTCAACCGGCATTCGGTAACCAGACAAAACTACCATTGCGCCAACTGGGTCCAGTGCTGTCATCAGGTCGACAACACCGTCGATTACGATAGACGCCCCGAATCAACCGACGACATCGATCGGCAACTGCAGTCGATCAAGCAGGCGATCTCTCAGGCCCGGGAGCACCACATTCCAGAAGCAACACAGGTGAGCTACTCTTTAGCTATTGATAGTCTCACTCAGGGATAAGGTGCGACTCAAATCTCTTTGAGAAAGGTCGACATTTTGTCAGCTCACACAATCTTGGTCAGAACATCAGCAGTCCTCACGAAGCTACCGTTAACGAGCATGCGTGTAAATCCATCTATATCCCTATGATTCTTCGGAGGAATTAGAAATCACAGCAGAAGAACTGTCGACCATCGAAGGTTTCGACAAAATTCTGAATTTAGAACTCAAGCATCTTTATGAATAAAAGCAATATACCGTCGGCTCCTTGCATCTGCCGACGAACTCAACATCCTGCTTGATGTACAGTGTGATTTTTGACGTGGTCGATCAACAGTACATCAACTAAATCGAGTCACTAGCATCCTCAGGCGAAACAAGTCCGTTTCTAAACCATCTGCCATGAATCTTCTTGACGTGGAAAAGGCGTTTGACAAAGTCTGGCATAATGGCATGGTGTACAAGCTGCATCGGTACAATTTTCCAGTCTTTCTGGTGCGGATGGTGAAGAGCTACCTATCAAACAGAACATTATGTGTTTCGCTGGTTGGTGCAGTTTCCGATGCGCAGAAGGTTTCTGCCGATGTTCCGCAGGGAAGCATATTAGATCCACTTCTATTCAATCTGTTCACCTCAGACATACCTCCACTTCCTGAAAACGGATCACTGTCGCTTTTCGCCGATGATACCGCAGTCGTCCACAATGGTAGGGTAGTGAGAGCGATCGCATCGAAACTGCAACAAAGCCGGAATATTCTGTTGAAGTATCTCACAGACTGGCAGATTTGCATCAATGCAGCAAAGACTCAGGTCATCCTTTTCCCTCACTCAAAATCTCCCAGACTTGTTCCGGCTGAGGATGTTAAAAATTGTCTAAACGGCACAACGGTGGAATGGACCAATTCAGCCATCTTACTTGACATGACACTAGATAGCAAGATGAACTTCAGGGGACAGGTTGATAAGGATGTCACAAAATTTATCGTTCTGTTAAAACTAGAAATTAGAAGAAAAATTAGTATTTTCCATATAATTCCAACTACCTTTGCTTATCTTGACAGATACGCGTATTTCGTCTACAATGTGCAGACTTCTTCAGAGTCTCGTACTAATAACTCGACTACGAGTACGAGACACTGAAGAAGTCTGCACATTGTAGACGAAATACGCGTATCTGTCAAGATAAGCAAAGGTAGTTGGAATTAAGCTAATTTTTCTTCTAATTTGGAGGATTTGTGATATCGTTCGTGTAAGGTATTTTTTTATCAGCGTAGCCAAACATGCGGTTTCCTAGCGAACCGAAGCCGTGGCCAAGTAAATCAGTTTCATGATAAAATGAGGTGGTGGCAGTAGCTGTTCCCTTGAACCCAAAATTACCCTTTTCAGGGCCACCGAAACAACTGGAAAAGAAAGTTGACATGTCTTTGGGAGTGCTAGGCGCTGGATTTCGTGGTGTTTGATTGCGAAAAATATCTTTCGTGGGCCGAACCCATAATGTTTTCGACATTTGCACATTCGGCAGTTTTGTACACCAATCATGTTATCCAAAATCCCAGTGATTTCTCGTGGAAGTGCAGTGGACTCCGCAATAAAACAAGTATCCCGACAACATATTTCAAACCTTTCTTTAGTTGACCTGCATTTGGGCGGGGCCGGCGTCGGTATTACCTTGGTTTGGGATCACTAATTTTTACACTATAAAGGTGTATGTTAGTCATAAGTATCATCTGTTGGTTCTCTGGTTGGCGATCAATCATGCTCATGCTCATCACAGTGTATCGATTGTCATGTCCTAGTGTTTGAAAGTTTATGTGACAGGAATTCAATTACTTAAGTAAAAATCACTTTAAATGAGCAATGTAATCGAGAGGAAATGCTTCTGCTCAATAAATGGAATTTTTATCATGATTATTTCCACATGCTGTATTGTGGAAATGAACGTTTAACCCTTATGTCACCTTTAAAGTGATCGACAGGGTACCCGGATACCCACCGAATTCAAATGGTTATAACTCTGGCTATTATTGACCGATTTCAATTCTTTTGGCACCGCCAGCAATGACCGTTTGAATTCATCTGGTTCCCGTGAATCCGGGTTACCGGGGCTGTGGTCCGGTACGGAGGCACTATTTGGAAAGTTTAATTAAATTTCCGGGAATGGAAGCCAAAAGCTTTAGTATAATTCCTAGAAACTATTTTAATTCCATTGTGGGCCACATTCCGACATGTTCCTGCAACGGCCATTCTGTAAAAGGTACCCGTGGGGCCTCGAGTGGCCATGAACATATTTCAAAAGAAACCCTGGCAATATGAGTATCAAAATTCATGAAATTTCTCCAGTAGGATATTTCTCAACGTTTTGTGGCCATCTGATGATTTGCCCTCAGACTTGTTTCTCCGGAACAGGATTCCATTTAGCCTCAACTGGCCATGTTCATGTTTAGAAGGAAACTCTGGCAATATGGGCTTCAAAATTCCTAAAATTTAACCAGATTACTATTTCCCAACGTTGTGTGGTCATCTGATAATTTGTCCTCGAAACGGTCATCTCGAAAGAGACTTCCAAGAAGCCTCGAGTGGCCATGAACAAAATTGGCCACAAAACGTTGAGAAATAGCCTATATTTCATGAGTTTTAATAACCACATTGTCAAGGTTTCCTTCAAAAATGTTCATGACTATTCGAAACCCCACGGGAACCTATTCCGGATTGACAGGTTCTAGGATAATTCATTAGATGACCACAAAACGTTGAGAAATATCCTACTGGAGAAATTTCATGAATTTTGATACCCATATTGCCAGGGTTTCCTTCTTAATATGTTCATGGTCCCTCGACGCCCCACTAGAACCTGTTCCGGATTGACCGGTCCGAAGATAATCATCAGATGACCACAAAACGTTGAGAAATATCCTACTGGAGAAATTTCATGAATTTTGATACCCATATTGCCAGGGTTTTCTACTAAATATGTTCATGGCCACTCGAGGCTCCTCGGGAACCTGTTACAGAATGGCCGTTCCAGGAACAAGTTGCCATATGGCCCACAATAAGATAGAAATAGTTTCTAGGAATTATTTCAAACATTCTGACATGCATTCCTGCAAATTCAATAAATGTTCCGATATTGTGTCTCCGTACCGGAGCACAGCCCCGGTAACCCGGATTCGCGGGAACCAGATGCATTGAAATGGTCATTGCTGATAATGTCCCTAAAGCGAATGAGTTTTGAAACCTAACGGTGCCAAAAGAATTAGAATCGGCCAATAAAAGCCAGAGTTATAGTCATTTGAATTCGGTGGGTACCCGGGTACCGTGTCGATCACTTAAGGGGTAAAAAAAATAGAATTCCCTCCCTTCGGCCCCCCTTGCTACTATACGAAAAGTTTTTATGCAAAAAGTTGCCTTCTAACTATTTTTAACATGTCACTGAATTTCAGCTTAAGGGTTAAACCGATTGTTTTATCTGAATCCAAGCACGCCCATAGAGAGTTGAAAATTGTTACGCCGTAACTCGTTGGCTCAGCAATGCTTACTCTATTTTAGTTTCCAATATAAGCAAACAGTGCGTTGGGCCATACCTTAGATAGACGTCATTGAATGACAATGTTGTTACGTCGAAATGTTAAAAAACGTGACAAGGGGTATGGAAAGTCACTTTTTACGTGACATAATTAATGGACGTTCCCTAAGGGGAATTCAAATGATATAACAATGTTTCGCAAGTTGCTTTTTAACACAAGCGACGTTTCTACATTATTCCCAAAAAGTGCAAAAGTGATGGTACACCGTTTTGTAAGTTAGTTAAAACTTACAAGAATAATCCATCAAATATTTCATCATATATGGGCATATATTTATTCATGATTTTGTAATAACATGCCATGAACAATGCGTTCGTAAAGTGGAAAGTGCTGAAGATGTTCGACAAATAATAAAAACTTCACGTCGGAATCCAGTTCACGAAGATGAGTAAAATATGAACGAACTGAAGGCTTAACTGGATAGCGGAAGCTTCGTTAAAGGTACGTAAATAATTAATTATTATAATATAAAATGCTTCGATTCCATTAGTAAAATTGTACTTCCGAGTATGTGTCACTTCCGGAGCGTTCATCAAGTTGAGGTCAATATCATTTAAATCGAATACGATTTATTTCACGATAGTCTTCAGGAAATGTTTGAGCGATGTGGGAGTCTCTATAGATGTAGATGATCGCTTCAATAGACCACTTGAAGGTCGCCGGAATATTTGTCGATGTGAAAACCCCCGAATGAAACTAAACATACTCGAGAGGTAAAAGGTCTGAGGCTTAGAGTTTATCGTTACGAACAAATTCAGAAATACAAATACAGTAATTGCAAGCTATTATATTTATGCTTATGCTCATTATTCAATATCACAACTAAACTCAAATCACGAAAAATTGGTGTTTCATACCCATTTCGCAGTTAACAAACATTTTAAGATATGGGTAAAAAATATCCAATATCCTGACGTACAGACTGTTTACCCATTAATGAGTAAAATAGTTTTATCCATTAAAGAAGTTAACCCACTTAAGTTCGAATTGAGTGATATTTTACCCATTAATGGTTACTGGCCGGTTACAGTGTACGCTATGTCTCTTTACTAAATTACTATCCGATATTATGAGACATTATAATCTTTATTCTACTGCCATTTAATTTATCATTGTTGCGTTGAGTATGCATGTTGAGTAATAACATAACAATGTCCTTATCGTTCATGCATTCGCAAGTTTGGATTCACTGCTTATAGGCCTGGTCAATTAACAACAGAAGTCTCGTTCCTTCGAACATTCCACACTGAAACGCCTTACCGTTCGATCTTCTTGATATTATCGAGGTATTTCATATGCTAAATAATCGTACTCTCTTAAAATGAAGATTAAGAACGATTTAAAGTGGAAAGTACCCCTACGAAATGATTATGATTTCAAAACGAACAGATAACACATTCAAAGCAATCTATCCATATATATAAAAATGAAATGCTGTCCGTTCGTGACAGCATAACTCACGAACGACTCGATGGATTTTCTTGATTTTTTTTTCATTTGGTTCGTCTTGGTTCCCAACAGGTTTATATAAAGAAAAAAATTGGAAAAAATAACTGAAAAATGAGAAAAAATCATAAAAACCAAATTGTCATTTTGTATGGGAATATACTAGATAGCAAGACCGTCTTTCGTTTTGTAATGAGAAACCGTTGGAAACTTTTATAATGGCGTTATAATTAACAAAAAAGAAAAATAGAGAAGAGAATCACTCATTGTTACTTAGGACATTTTCAAAGTTATGCGAAAAATGAAAATACACTGGAGTCGCTTACTTCGCAATTTTCTATGGGGTATTCGGAATTTGACGTAGTTTCTCGGAATTCACGTGAGTAGATAATGTTCGCTTAAATTTGGCCAGAAACGCATGTGAACATAACTTTTAACGCTTTTTACGGGGTTTTAGTGCATTACGGCTTTTAAGCAGATTCAGAGATTTACTCGGTTATTTTAGGATTTTTTTTTAAATCGCCTGTGTAATACCTGTGTAATAAGCAACCTCAGTGTAGATGCCCGTATAAACTGGAGCGTTTGTATTCGTGACACCTCGAAGCGAGATGGAAATTCTCGATTAACAATAGAATGGGGCCTATCAACATTTGCAAACAGACACATCTGAGCTGTTTTTCCCGCAAACCATGGGTAACTCACGCAAACCAGTACCATAATCATGTAGAAGAAAGTTTTCCCCTACACGATGATGCTATAGGTTTGCGTGGCTTGCGTGATAAAAAGGTTCAGAAGTGTTTGTTTACAAATGTTGATGGTCCCTGTTCTATTGTTCGTCTAGAATTGGAGTGAAGATCATTAAATTGACTACATGCTGCATTTCAATACGAACCATTGGTTGATTACAATGTGAATATACCAGTCACCATTAGATCAATGAGTGTAGTTTGTTCTCATTGTAATGCATTGAAGTTTCCAAGTGAACCACCTGAGCCTTTTCGTTCTTGGTTTCTGGAGCAGGAAGTAAATAGTTGTAAACATTTTCTGCAGAACACCCAGAGTTATCATGGTTGTTTTTAAATGACTTCGTTTGATGCAACATATATAATAATATTTAAAAGTTTTCTTGGGTCAATCCTTACAGAGCTTAAACATAACTTAATGGTGAAATTGTGAAACCACACGTTACAGACGGGTTTACGTTATTTGTCTACGTTACAGATTCAAGTTCAATTTCAATATAAAGCGGGTTCATTGTTGTCACCGACAGACATAGATCATAAATTTCCTACAGATTTATTTCACGAGCTCAGCAACATTATTCTACCACGAAGCGGAACATTGTACAACAATTTTGTAAGCGATGCTTGGTGAGAGCACAATGGATTGATCTGCAAATGTTCAAGACTGCTCTTGATCGAATGCCATCTAAAACCTATAAGATTGTGACTCGAGCTTATTCCTAATTTTTCAATTTTTCTGATGGATAATATTTCAACCAAAACCGGGGTACCAAATATCGACGATTTTAAAACCCCTGTTTAGGCGATTAGACGCTTATTTATGGAGATAAAAGAATTTCTCATTCTCCAATTTTCCAAAAAGGTATTTAATTATAGGCAGGACAACGTCTGCCGGGACAGCTAGTCTATATATGAAAATGGGTCGAAGAGCTACACTCTCTGTCTGGGTAGGAAAAACGACCATTAAAATTTCACTGAAACTCAAACTCGCTAACCCTCTGATCGTTTTTATTTTTTGCACTTTTATTTTCCATCGTTATCAGCAGCTTTCAATCATAATCCGCTTCTAACGAGGTGTTTTGTTTGCTCAAAACAACAACGGCGCTCTAAGGAGATCTTTCGTAACAGATACGGTGCGCTCAGTCATAATATTCCGTTGTGTAGTTTGTTTGAATATGGCGGCGCCCTTATGGCTGTCGTCAGAATCCGACTTTTGTTCTGTTGCGGAAATAGTTGGGATTTTTCTCGGGGACCGAGTCCCAAATGGTAAGAGAGGACCCTCATGTCGGAGCGGACACTACCTGATTGCGAACAGATGTGCCGAATCTGATAACTCTTCCGATACGGAATCGAATAGGATGATGGTCCCAGTTCGTCGGGAGGAGACGCATAATTGGCTTTAGTGACTCGCGCGATGTGATTAGGATGATAGTGATTAGGAATTTGCTGATTTGCCGAGTCCGGTCGTTAATTGGATGTGCTGTCATCAGGGGGGAAATTATCACAGCAGAAAGGAAGTTTGCTCGACTATTTCCTGTCCCTTTACGAGCTGGGCATTAATCACCCTCATTGAAGTTGGTGACATTGAGTAACGAAGCAACAATCGGTAAATTAAGATGACAGATTGAAGAGACGATATGCTAATTGTGAAGTCTTTTGTTGAATCCTATTTTTGAGTGATTGTTAATTAGTCTCGACTACTGATTCAGGTATTCTTTATCGATATGAAAAACTCGCCTCGAGATGATTCTTTACATTTGTAAGTACTATTTTGACATGGAATTGTAATCGATTGCCATATTACCCTCTCAATAAAACATCAAATAACTCTTTCTTGATTTATGACTCATTTATTGATCTCAACTTGAGAAAATGTGGTGCTAAGCCTGCATCTATTGCCACGAGGTGTAAATCTCAGCCGGAACAGTAACAAAGGCCACAAAACACCGGCAGATATATAAAGCCTAAGTTATTAGGTATGAATAATCGATCTCCATCGTATGTTGCCACCGCCATCGCCCCATGGCCAAGGAAAGTCCACAATTCTGATGTTAATGAGAACGCGGTGCTCGTAAAACTGCAACCAATACTGGACTGGAACTCTTTCGGATAAGCGGTGATTTATGGACGTCCCGAACACATCCGAAAGAAGTGCTGACCTGCTACCTTAGGTCTTCTCCACCCGCGTGCCTTAGTTGAGTGCGCAGCTCACTCGGCAATCATCGACTTGCCGCCATCCGTGACTAAAATTTAAGAACCCAATGCAAAGGTGCTGCTGCCTGCCTGTTTCGGCCCGAGCAACACAATCGTCGTTAATCATAAAATATTTATGAGGCTCAGTTTCTAGCAGGAGTTTAAAAAATCATATTTGTGTCGAATGAGAGAGAGAGAGAGAGAGAGAGAGAGAGAGAGAGAGAGAGAGAGAGAGAGAGAGCTGAGGTTGCCGTCTGGCGATAATTTAGTGTCCCGCACCGAAAAGCTTCACACCCTCAAAATCTGTCGTTATTTATAATTAGGCAGCAATCAAGCAGCTGAAGCACCGTTTTGGACATTTTTATGTAAATATCAATAATCAATTTTTGATTAATTTCGGTAGTATAATACAAATTGAGCGATTAGCGCTTCTTTTTCTCACAGGATTTTCCATATACTTCAGTTGGTGAAGATTTTTATTTCAAGGTGTGTGGTTTCAAGGCGGGAGTTTAAAAGCTGAAAGCAGGTAAATCATCACACGTAGACGAATTGAAGTAAAAAAAAAACGTTTCTTGGTATGAACCGGATTAAAATGAGCTTGTGCATTTTGACCTTGACTTGCAATTCAAATGAACGAAACACTTGGAAAATGGAGGAGATTTAACTTGACTTGATCTTATCCTTCAACATTTCACGATGATCTTCCTTTTCCAGTCAGATGCACTATATGTCCGAAATAATTTAGCACGCTTATTTCATGAGCCTTCGATTTGTTTTACATAGGAGGTAAGTATTGATTCTCAGAAATAGTTCTGAGCATGTTTGAAAATTTTAAAGGGTGTCCCACATCAAATTGCATCAAAGAAAAACGCTTTGGAAAATAACCTAGTTGACCGATCCTATTGAAGCTCTCAGACAATTAATCATAACCCATCAGTAAGGTTCTGTACAACATGTGGTTGCGGCTTCTTCTGTACGGAAACCCACGTTTTCTATATGTATCCTGGAAGGTATTAGTACACGACACTGAATAAAGACTGTATTCGATGAAATTCGGACACACAAAATAGGTCACCAAAAATTTCCCGATTCTTTTCAAACTTTCTGAAAATGAAGTACTACTAAATGGTTAAGCTTTGACATCATTGGTTTATTGAACCTCTTCTCCCAACCCGCACCTTTGCCTTGACCCCTTTCATCAAATATCTTTGAACCAGACGGGCCGGGCATAGTGGCAAGATGCCAAATCCGGCCAAAACAGTGTAGGGCCATCGTGAGATCTCAAGAAGGGCAGAAGTCGTTTTTGGAGGCATTCGTCCTTGTAGATTTGTCCGTTGACGGTCCCAGAGGTGATGAAGGGTGAAAAGGTGATGACTCATTTTGCCACATCCGCAGATCGCTTGCCAGACAATGAATTTTTTGGCGAATTTAAACAGTGTCTTCTTCCGTACACTCTCCGGAACGGCCAACTTATAGGTGGCGACGTAGTGTTCCTGTCCTGGCATTTGTTTGGTGTCGGCTTTAATGAAGGTCTCATCGTCGCAGAATGGTTTTGTGAGCACGAGTTTTAACCCCGGATTCTGTTTATTGCTCCGGTTCGGTGCCTTCTGGACCTTGTACACATGGTATCCAGACTGTTTCATTGTTTTCTGCACAAAACAAACTGAAACTTTCACCTTTTTCGCAACATCCCTGATCGAAATGTTGGGATAACGCTTAAATTGGTTCAATACCATCCTGGCCTTCTCCGGATTTGATGTGCCACGTTTTCTGCCACTACCATTTTTCCGCTTGGTTGTCTTACGGTCCTTGAACTTTTTGATCACATGAGATACGGTTGAATGTCAGATTCCGAGCTATTTTCCGATCCATCGATGAGAAGCGTTTGGGTTTTCGAAGTGAGTGCCCAAAATTTTTTGGCGCACTATTTCTTCATTCGAAGCCATCACTGAAATCACTCGACCGATTTTCACGAAACTCATTACACAATTGACACAACACAATGAAATACATTCAGTAAAAATTTCAATAATTTTTACCCACACGCTAAAAAGTTACGAACAATTGCGTGTGTCCAAATTTCATCGAATACAGTCTTTAAGTCTGCACATTGTAGACGAAATACGCGTATCTGTCAAGATAAGTAATAAAGGTAGTTGGAATTAACTATAAATAACTAATCTTTCTTCTTGTCACTTTTGTGATCATTTTTTCCGCAGTTTTGACCTCCTTGAGATGCGTCCGTTGTGCCTGCTTCATAATAGCCCAGTATTTTTCAATGTGTCTAAGTTCCACAGAAACAAGCGCGTAAAATTTCCCTCGTTTAATTTCAAGCCAAAAGAAGCGTGACAACGGAATTGTTTGCAATCTCTCATGCACGATACAACAATGTTGGCATTCTTTCATACAACAGACTAAATTCAGGCGTTATCGGGCTTAAGTTGACACTGAAATATCCCTTCATGTGCATTAGATAACGCAGGAAATTATATGTTTTTTAAATGGTGCCCGGTGCGTGGGGGGGGGTCTCATATCCTTGGGTACGAAAATGACCCCGTTAGCTTCGTACCACTCAGGATAACATTTAAATAGTGGCCACGAAACTAGATCCGGCCAGAAGATCGTAGGTGTGAACTGAAACAACGGATTCTCTCTCTGGCGGCTTTGGTTGCGAACACTGTACCGGAGCTGCTTCGGATCCGTGTTCGAACCGTCGTCCGCGTGAAATATGTGGTGGGATGGAATAATGGTCGTTGTCCGCGACAGCGTGGTGGCAAACACGATGGCCGACGATGGTGATGTCCGACGAACGATAACATGCACATAATTGTACCGGATGATTGGAGACGGGTGAAAGTTATTGACATACGAAAACCTGGTATACCCGCGTCCGACCACAACTTCTATCGACCCATCGTGATGTTATCTTATATTGGCAAATTGTTGCAAAAAAATCCTCTTTCGTCTTTTTTCTTTTTTAGACGGGATGGAACATCTGCAACTTGACACCTGAAGAACTCAGGATGTGGGGATGAGAGTGGTAATTCCTCGATCTATTAAAAACTCACCTGTGCTGTGATGCACGGATCTACCTGAAATCACCTTTCGGTATTACCTCGGAGATTGCGCGTTAAGCACCCACTGTGTCTTACTAGTCAGGTTTTTAATAGTTAGTTGGTCTCTGTGACCTGCTGATGGTCGTTCTGCCATTTTTGTTGGAGATCGAGTACAATCTGAGAGGCTATCGTGCATGCCACGTCCCAGATTTCCCGGTCTTCCTCTGGGTAAGATTGTCCGGAGTCGTGTCATTACCGCTCAAGGCTATCATATGGATCTCTCACTGTCAAAGCGAAGACATGCGAAGAACACATGTGGCCTGACAGAATCTGCGTTAAGGGGTAGTTCACTTCACTAAGTCACCTACCGATCCAACCGTATAGTTCCGGGATTAGTCTGTAGGTCCACCAACCTTTGGTAGAGTTGTTCTATTCTCGGTGCCACTTAACCATAGATGTGGCTCGGCTCTAGTGATTTTTCAAATACCTCTTTTGCCACGTTGTTCAAAGCACTCTACATCGTCTTTTATGCCGATATCTATCGGCATCATTCCAACTAAGACGCATACCATGTTGCGTGATACCGTTCAGTATGCACTAACGAGTCTTATGCTCATGAGCCTGCGTGTACTCTTGACAATAACTAGATAGCTCTTAGTACTCAAAGCAGTGATCCATGCAGGTCCACCGTTTGTACAGATCGACGCTTGCTTCCGTTTAATGCCGAGCTATTCGACATCATGCGGGATAATGCCGATATAACCATAGCGGCTTTCTTGCAGGCGTAATCGACGTGGCTGATAAAGGACAGTTAGCCCCAAGTACCTCACGGACCTCTTCGAAGTTATTGTGCAATTGTTGTGCCTGCACTAATCGTCGCCTGTTGTTGCAATGTGCAGTTTAACAACCGTGACCTCAGTCTTATGATGGGCAAGCTCCAGTTTCCTTTGCGAGGCCATTAGCTCCACCTCTTCGATGGATTCACCATAAACCTCTAGGGTGAAGTCGTTCGCGAACCCGATCATCTTCACCCCATGTTCCATAGCACCGGGCCAAGGTTCGAACCTTGCGCGAAAAACATGGAAGCGATTGAGCGAGCTGGCGATAGCCATCCAACTGGCGCTATTGAACACGTTTCTTATGTCAAGGGTGACCACTGCACAGTAGCGGACTCCTTACCTCTGGCGCTAGATAACCACGTCGGCCGTCTTGGAAAAAAATGGCATCCACCGACGACTTGCCTTTAGGGAAGCTAAATTGGTTATTTGGCAGATCACCTGTACCCTCCATATACTTTGTCAGTCTGTCGAGGATTACCCTCTCGAGCACCTTACCCGCCGTGTCCAGCAGACATATTTGTCTAAATACCGATGGATAACCTGGTGGCTTCCCTGTCTTCGGTAGCAATACCAGAATCTAAAGTTTCTAGGTGTCCGGGAAGAAGCCTCTCGGCCAGGCAACTTTGTATCACCACCCTGAATATACCCCAGCCATTTTGATGGCCATGTTCGGAGCTACATATTTTCAGCGTATCCTTAACCAAAACGAACCCTGCTGCTAACCTTTCCCCAACTATCCAACATCCCAGTGATTTCTCGTGGAAGTGCAGAGGATTTCTCGGCTTCCGAGTATAATGTCAACACGTTCCTTCCCATTCTCTACTTGACCAGCATTCGGGCACGGCCGGCGCTGGTATTGCTTTATAATGGGTCAACAGTTTTTACACAT
>JASCZW010018102.1:0-16044 GCA_034211315.2 Aedes japonicus
TATTCCCAACAAAATCATAGGATTCACGCGTGAGTGATGTTTTTCATTGTAGTCAAAGCAAGCAAACTTTATTTCGAAAAATAAAAATAATTTCTAGTAACTTGAAATCTCCTGATCTGTCAAGGATGAATAGAAGAATGTTAGCTGTACATGAGAACTGTAAACTTATATGCTATAATGAAAATAATCAATTCACTTCAGTTCAGCGAAAGAAGAAAGTTCGTTTGATCCAGCGCTCCGCTATTTTGAAGATTTATTCGAGGCGAACCTTCTAACAGTAGTTTTATTCAAAAATCGATTCACTCCAGTGAATAGAGGAAAGTGAGTTGTTTTTCTAAGAAAGCAGTGCGGGTTTAAAGAAATTAGCAAATCAGCAGTGCTAGCTGGCGAATTATCATCCCGCCTTTTTTCGCTTGCATCTCCGCGTGGTGACGCGCGATACCAGCGATACACTACTACATCGCCAAAGGTCATCCGACAGCGTTGAGCGAGTGCACCTGAAGATCGCATCAGCGCACCGCCTCTGCCCCTGCATAGAAGTGCGACGTTCGCGCATACGGAGCGTCAGCAGCAGTAGCAGCAAAAGCAGCTGCAGCAGCGCAGCAACAGTTCAGCAATATTAAAGCAAGTTTTTTTTTTCCCCTGTCGCTCATCCCACTTGAGCTTAGCCGTACCTTGTAGTGATCTTGTGCCCGTGCCAGGTGTGAGTGCAAATCGTGCATGTTGAAGAGGGTTTCTCCGACACGGACGGTCTGGCGGAAAAAGTTCACTCTGCCACCCGATGATGGGGGGAGGCACAGAAAAATATTCAGACCGCGATCGTATCCGGTTGACTCGATCGGTCCATGGGTTGTCTACTTTCAGCCCGACAACGAAACCTTTGAATCGTGCATCAAATCACTACCGATCTGATTCGTGAAGCGATTTTCAGCCGTGACAGAGAGATCACGAAAGTAAAATTTAATAAACTCCGCGTTGTCGTTCTCTGAACCTGAAGCAGGCTAACGAGATTGCTGCTTCCCCAGCATTTTACACTCGAATATCGAGTTTATATTCCAGCTCGTGATGTGAAGATCAGTGAGGAGTGCAGTCACAGAGGCGAGTCTGTGCCCTGAAATTTTGAAGAAGCAGAGCGTTGGCCATTGATTCCAAGAACCCTCTGCTTCCCCCAGTTCAGATACCGGAAGTGACAAAGAATTAGTGAAAATACCGCACAGCGAGGGTAAGACAGTGCTACCCCCGCTGTACTCCGTTTCCTCGGGCAACCTATTCTGGCTCTGTCCTCTTCCTCAGTTCTTAGAACTCGATAAACCCTCGGCATACCCAGGGTGCTGTTTGTACCCTGCAATGATTTCGCCGTAACCGTCAGCAGATGGGGCATACGGCCTCCCATTGCGGCAATAAGACACGCTGCTCAACTTGCGGGGGAGAAACATGAGGCTGGTCCCCAGGCAGATAATACACCAAAATGCGTTTTCTGCAAGGGAACCGCGTCATGCTCGTCGTGCCCGGCGTATAAACAACGCGGCGAAAAATTGAACGTTCTCTGAAACAACGTTCTGGCTGCAACCTTTGCAGAAATGTTAAGAAAAAGCTTCTGCCACCTGATACCAATACAAATCCTTTCGCTCCTCTTTCAGATGACGAGTCTGATTCGGATCGGAAGCCGAGGAGGGGACATCTTTAGTTTTTCCGGGAGGTGCTCCACGGAAGCGAAGACGCATTCGAGCTGCGAAAGCAGGCCGAACAGAAGCCTCAAATCAACATGCCCAATACAAAGAGCAGAGAAAAGAAGGATAATCCGAATCCTCCTGGTTTTCGTAGTGCCAACTACACACAGGATTTCGCATCTCTCCTGGGACATCTAAATCCCCTGATGCCTGATTTTAAGAACACGAAGCCTCCCTTCATCTGGGCTGTTCTCATTTGATGATATTGTGGAAGGTATTTTTAAATACCTCGAAATGTTCGACTCCTCTTAAAGCATTGCTATGGCAATGCTTCCCACTGTGAAAACTTTTTGAAGAAATTAACATTAAAGTTGCCCCTCCTTGCAGCTATCATTTCCTTCGATGGATAATTTGCCAAAAGAGGTAGGGGATTTGATCACTGTTCTGCAGTGAATTGTCGAAGTCTTGTTCCTAAATTGGATTCATTTAAATTTTTAGCTCACAATATCGGTTGTGATGCATTTGGTTTCTTGTGAAACATGGCTTTCGCCCGAAATCGATCTTCCGATTCATGATTTCACATTATTCGTCTCGATCGTGAGGATTCACGGGAGGAGGAGTACTTTTGGGATCAAAAGTGCTACTCCTTCTATAGAGTGAATTTTCCTCCAATTCCAGGTATTGAAGTTAGTCGTATGTCAGGCTGTTATTAAAAATAAAAAGCCTTTGCATTGCTTCTGTGTATATTCCTCCTAGAGCACCACCAACTGGAAAACAACTTTCAGATATTTGTTCGGTTCTGGCCTGCTCCGCGGTTGGTCATGGGAGATTTTAACTCTCACGGTACAGGCTGGGGAGAACTGTACGATGACAACCGGTCTTCTTTGATATATGACCTCTGTGACAACTTCAATATGACAGTTCTCAACAATGGAGAAGTTACACGCTTGGCTGGTCCATCCTCACTTGGTAGTAGGTTAGACCTCACACTTTGCTCGAATTCATTATCGTTGGACTGCACGTGGAATGTGATCCAAGATCCCCACGGTAGTGATCACTTGCCTCATAAAAATTTCTGGTTGCCACCGGGCTCAATCCACCGGGAATCCATCAACGTCACGTATGATCTCGAACCCGTACACATCGATTGGACAAGGTTCAAGACAGCAGTAGATGAAGCCGTAACAACGGTAGAAGGCTTCCACCGCTGCGAGGAATATAACTTCCTCAGCAACCTGATTTTAGAAAGCGCGCTTCAAGCTCAAACTCGACCAGTTCCAGGGACGTCATCTCGCAGGAAACCTCCTTCCCATGGTGGGATCAGCAATGCACCGAGGTTTACCGTAAAAGTCCGACGCGTTTAAAGTTTTTCGTAGACGTGGAACACCTGAGCACTTTGAAAGTATACACGGCTCTCGAACGCGAACTTAAGAGCCTCATCAAGGCCAAGAAACGCGGTTACCGGCGAACAATTCGTGGACGGTGCTATCGCGCGAAACGTCGATGAGTACTCTTGGAATACGGCGCGAAGATTGCGTAACAGAACTACGAACAACGAGAACGAGGAGTACTCGGACCAATCGGATCCTCAAGTTCGCGCGAAAAGTTTGTCCAGATTCTGTGCCAGCACGAATGATTCTCGCGAAACAACGAATTCGATAGATGAGATTAGCCAACCCTTTTCAATGGTAGAACTCTCTCGCACTCCTTTCGTGTGGCAATACGGCTCCAGGGGCTGATAGGATCAAGTTCAACTTGCTTAAGAACCTCCCAGACGTCGCTAAGAGGCGCATGTTGAACTTGTTTAATCAGTTTCTGGAACTCAACATTGTACCGATGATTGGAGACGGGTGAGAGTTATTGCCATTCAAAAACCTGTAAGCCCGTGTCCGACCACAACTCCATCGACCCATCGCGATGTTATCTTGTATTCGAAAGTTGTTGGAGAAAATGATCCTTTCCGTCTGACAATGGGCTGAGACGAATAACCTGCTTTCAGATACTCAATATGGTTTCCGTAGGGGTAAGGGAACGAACGACTGTCTCGCGTTGCTTTCCACAGATATTCAGTTAGCTTTTACAAAAAGAGCAAATGGCTTCTGTATTCTTGGACATCAAGGGGCTTTTGATTCAGTATCTGTTGAAGTTCTCTCAGATAAACTCCACGCTTGTGGTTTTTCACCATTAATGAACAATTTTTGCACAATTTGCTGTCAGAGAAACATATGAGTTTTTCTCATGGAAACTCTACAGCTTCTGATTTAGCTGCATGGGTCTCCCCAGGACCATGTTTAAGCCCCTTTTGTATAATTTTTATGTCAAAGACATTGACGGTTGTTCAAGTGACAATCTGTACGTTGAGACAACTTGCAGATGACGGCGTAGTGTCTGTCACGGGACCCAATGGGGTCGATCTGCAAGGACCTTTACAGGATACCTTAGACAATTTGTCTACTTGGGCTCTAGAGCTAGGTATCGAATTCTCACGGAGAAAACTGAGTTGGTAGTTTTTTCAGGAAGCATAACCCCGCACAACCGAAGCTTCAAATTTGGGGTACAGCCGATAACTCATTCCATGTCATTTAAATATCTTGGGGTCTGGTTCGATTCCAAGTGCACCTGGAGATCTCATATTGAGTACCTGAAGCGAAAATGCCAGCCAAGGGTCAACTTTCTCTGCACAATTACCGGGACCTGGTGGGAGCGCATCCACAAGATCTTCTAACGTTGTACCGACAACGATTTTGTCGGTTATGGAATACGGTAGCTTTTGTTTTCAGTCAGCGGCTCGGTCGCACATCATCAAACTGGAACGTATTCAGTATCGGTGTCTTCGTATCGCGTTAGGTTGCATGCAATCGACTCACACCATGAGTCTTGAAGTGCTGGCTGGCATGTTGCCACTCTCGGATCGGTTTTCAGAGTTATCTCTCCGGCTCTCACCAGGTGTGAAGTTATGAACCCCCAGGTGATCGAAAATTTTGAGAAGCTCCTTGAGCTGAATCCTCAAACCCGCTTCATGACATTGTACCATTTGTACATAACACAGGATGTGAGCCCTTTGCCGAATATTCCCAATCGTGTTTGCTTCTCCGACTTCGATAATGCGGTTCATTTTGATTTATCCATGAAACAGGAGCTTCATGGAATCCCAGAGTATCATTGTCCATATGTCCAGCAACCATATGCTCCGGTAATATTTGCTGCAAAGTTTGGCCAAGTTGATTCCATTGAATCGTTTTTCACTGACGGATCTTTGATAGAGGACTCCGCTGGTTTTGGTGTATAGCTAATGAAAATCATAGCGTCGCTCGTAAACTTCAAGCACCTTGTTCTGTGTTTGTCGCGGAATTGGCGGCAATTCATTTTTCGCTAGAAACTGTTGCCTCATTATACACCGGATCAGTACTTCATTTTCACGGATAGTCTCTAGTTCTATAGAGGCTATTCGTTCCTTGAAGCCGGTAAAGCACACTCCGTATTTTCTCATGAAAATACGAGGACCTTCAAGTGCTTTATCTTCACGTTCTTTAATATCACCTTGTGGGTCCCTTCTCATTGTTCGATTCCTGACAATGAGAAAGCGGACTCGCTTGCAAGGGTGGGCGCTATGGAAGGCGATATTTATGACCGACAAATCGCCTTCAATGAATTTTTCTATATTTTTCGTCAGATATCACTCGATAGCTGGCAGTATAAATGGAGTAGCGGAGATTTGGGGCGATGGCTACATTCTATCACTCCTAAGGTGTCTGAAGAAATGTTGGTTCAGGGATTGATGTGGGTCGAGACTTCATTCGTGTGATGTCCTGCCTCATGTCTCAATCATTATTCTTTAAACGCTCATTTGTTCCGTGTTGGGCTGAAGACAGCAACCTCTGTGAATGTGGACAAGGTTACCAGGACGCAGATCATGTTATTTGGCTTTGTACTATATCGTGAGTGATCTGAGCTTTATGATTCCCTTAGGCCTGAGTGTAGATCTAAACCCAATGTACCGATTCGTGATATTTTAATGCTGCGCGATCTGGAGTTTGTGAAACTCATTTATGTGTTTTTGACTAACATTAGCCTTTAGATTGTAGTTTGATTAACTTACCTGTTTAGGTTAACTTGTGAGGAATGTGTGCCAGTGTGTGATTGCGGTTGTATGTAAGAGTGTGGTTGTGTATGAAGAGTGAGCGATTTTTTTTTAAATTAAAAACGTTCAATTAAAAATTGTAATTTGAAGTTCTAGATATAAGAAAACCATTGTTCCTTATGCTTTGTTCAAAATTTCCACCCCAATTTTCGCATCCTTAAAATTGTTATTCCTATTAACCTCGAGACGACCGCGAGTAATCGGTTATATCCCCTTAACCTTAGTCCTAAGATAACTGATGTATATAAACATGAAAACTTGGCTCTGTAAAGTTGATTCGGTTGAGCCTGTACAAATAAATGAATTCATAAAAAAAAAATTAATCTCATCACTGTATAATTCTTCCTACCGAAATCAAAGGAATGACGCACTACTGCGATGGTCAGTTATGTTTGTACATGTTATTTCCATGAGAGCAACAATTGAAAAAAAAAACACTTGATTCAGTAGAAGTTAAATATAGGAAAACAGAAATAAATATGGGGATCATTTTTTGCGGATGGTTTATTGATATCCTTCGTTTTCTATAGGTTAGCTAACGTAACTTTAATCATAATTGTTGATGAATTGAAGAAAATAACTTCATATCAACATATGGCTTTTAACAAAAAGAGTTTTCGAAAAGGAGCTCATACATTAAGGATTAGTTTTATGGGTTATGTTTTAGACTATTTATTTTTCCTAGACTGAGGGGCAATTTTGTACTCAGTAGCCGATATCCTTGGGGACCTGGATTATGACAAAGTATGGAACAAATCCGAATTTAGTAATATCGGTGTTATATGAATAATTTTCCAGATCCCGAAAACACTTTGTTGCCAGTTCAAAGAGCCCCTAAGAGACCCAGATTATGGGCATGTAAAAAAACCATTCGATTTTATTTGTATGGGCGTCAGCATTTTTCATAAAAGAAGATCTAAATAAAGATGTTTTAGATAGAGATACCTCTGTAAGACTTGGATTATGAGTAAATATGGAACCAATATTATTTCAATAATGTGGGTGCTATCTTCAGTATTTCCAACAAAGATTACTGAGAATAGTTTGATTCATTCATTAATTTTAACATTCATTAACGTCTGACTGTCATTTTGTAAAATTACGTATAGAGCTACTGAACTACAACTTCTAAAAGACATTAAATCTGTAATTGTAATAAACAAAGTACTTAAACGGTTTATGATTACAGTGATACTCGTTCATATTTACTAAGAATCCTGAAATGATCTGTTCACTCTTGTTTATTATGAATTAAGGATAGATATTTGAGTTATTCAGAGATATGGTTGGTTTTATTGCGACCTGCACATTTTCTGTCCAAGGTAAATCATAACATTTTCAAAATCTCTATGGTTTTTTGAAGGTTTTAGTGTACAGATTTCGGTTTTAAAGAAGCATAGGGAAGGTGTTGGTAGACAAACCAGTTTTGAAAGCAGCTTTATCAATACAGCCGAGAAGAGTACTATACGGCTGGAATAAAACTAAAATTGTAACTTTGGAACTCTGCTGATGAACAAGTGGCAAACTATTGTTACAATGAATGAATGAATGAAGAAATCCCTGAATATTACATGAATGACTCACCTTACCAGTCAGACCAAGGCCGGAGTAGCCTCTGCTGTACACAGAAGTTGTCTCCATTGATCCATGGCTGTACCTTGCCAGCCTCGCTGTCTGCGGAGAGTTCGCATGTAGCCTTCTACTTGATCGATCCACCTCGCTCGTTGCGCGCCTCTTCTTCTTGTGCCCGTCAGCTCGTTTTCGAGAACCGTTTTAACAGGGCTGTCAGCCTATATTCTTACGACATGCTCAGCCAATTGAAGTCGACCGATTTTAGCGATGTGTACGATGGGAGATTCTCTCCGCAAATGATGCAATTCGTGATTCATTCGCCTCCTCCACGTTCCGTCTTCCATCTACATACACTCCACCGTAGATCATACGCAGCACCCTCCGTTCAAAGACTACCTAGAGAACTACTGGTTTAATTAGTGTCTTGTAAATGGTCAGCTTTGTAGCTCAGCGAACTTTGTTCGATCTTAGCGTCCTTCGGAGTCCAAAGTAGAAACGATTGCCAGGGTTATAAAAACATACAATTTTATATTCTATAACGTGTAAAGTTCTGAGGGAGCACAAACATTGGATTAAACCTTGTTAGTAAAAGTTGGTATATCCTAGCAATATTTCTTGAAAGTTGCGGCTTCACGGGTTAAGGAACACAACAATACTGCTTACAACACAATGAAAATTCAGATTCTTCAGGACGCAACGAATACATTTATCCGGAACTTTTTTTTGGATAGATTCATTCATTTGTTGTCAATCATGAAAACAAATGTTCTGCTAATAAGTTTAGTATCCTTGTCCAAACCTTGATGGCAGGAGTCAAGTCAAATGTCCGAATGTTTGGGCGTGGGGGTGAAATTTGTATCTATTATTGCAAAAATATAAAGGAACATACTTGAGGAAATAAATGTTGAGTAAAAGATTTGTTTGGATTTTTGTTAAACTCAAAACGATCGTGTGATGATACAATTTTTATATCCGAACACACTTTAGTTATAGAGGTTGAGAGTTATTGATGATTGTGTATGTGTGTCTGACTGTTTACATGTGATTGTATATGATCTAGATACCTATTGAATAATATAATTCACATTTAAGTAAGGTGCTAATTCTTTTCCAATCAGTCTCAACCAACCCACTTTACCAACATACTTTCAAGTTGGTTTTTCCGTCACTAAATTCTTATTGTTTTGACCTTCAACCAATTAAAGATGTAGCGCTATGGAAAAGGTCATGGAATTGAGCAAATAATTTTTAATTCGATTTGGTAGAAATGGCAATAAGGCGCCCGTTTGCCCCCAATATCCCTTATTTAAAATAGGGTGGTAATATTATCGATGTCGTCTGCAGGTTATCGAGTGTTCTCTTTTTGTATCTCTTAAATGAGCAAATAGCACATTGGTGCTTGTCCATGTTTGGCATTTTGAGCTTATTATTACGGCAATTTGCCCAGTGGGCTTTTTTCTTATCTTAGTGTTCTTAAAGCGCTTTCATGAATTAAGGGCTTTCGATGCCATAATGATTTTTGCATTTCCATGATTAAGCATCGAACACAGCCACTTCCTCTATGCATGAAGCATGGACAAATTGCAAATTGACATATTTGAGAAAAACGGTTGACATATTTCGACACTCTTTGACAAACAAGATAGGGCATGTTTTACAATTTAGGATTTCAGTTATCAGTCGATAAAACTATCTGATTCGGAATGAGTGGCCCCTTGAACAATTACCCTTAGTTTTTCTAATTTGGAGCAGTCCAATACGTAAGCTCTTCTTCCAATTGCTGACCGTTGAAAGTAATTCTTTAATGCAACTTAGTTACTGAGTCTTTTATTATCTTGATGGTTAACTCTTATTTGACCTTGGTCCATTGGGGAGACTGGAAAATCATTATCATCAACACTAAAAAAATCGTGCCGATAAACGTAAGATACGCCTGCTCAAAAGTATTTTATCCTCAAGACACTTCTGGTAGAGACCCCATTATTAATTAAATAACTCCCTCCTACCATAGTAAGGGGGGACCAGTAGCTGGTTATGTGGATGGATGGCATATCATCGAATACTTTCGTCGTTACCACCACGATGTTACACTGGCTTCCACTAAATGTATGGGTTCATTTGTTCGTTCAAAGGTGAACTGGAGTGAAGGTTATCAATCGACGACGCTACAGTTCTCTTCGGAATTCACTTTCAACATCCTCCATGCGGGTGCCTCTCATCCGCTCGAAAAAGGCACACGAGGGAACGCTCGGTGATGATGTTATGCTGGGACACATCAAGGATACTGCAGGAAACGGAAGTACGATGCGAAGGTAGGAAGGTGAGCTCAATAGACAGACAGTGTAATTGTACAACAACACATATCGTGATCGAAGCTAATTAACCAGCGTAGCACTGACTATCATGCAATGTGTTGGATGAGCTGGAGAAGGTGTAGGAGGTAGAATAGACGCATCAAGGGCGGATGTATGTGCTTGGGGTGATTGAGAAGTGCTGTTCAACTTAGGTGCACGAGTTATAGATTTTAACATGAAGGAAGTTCGAGTAGGTCACTATACCGGGTTGACGACGAACAGTACGACTATTGACGTTGTTGGTACTTACCAAGCACCTTATTAAGAAAGTTGAATCGAAATATTTTCGGTTCAACGATTATGTGAAAACAGTCCTATGGGCTTGATTCTCGTGCCGTTGAATTTCTGACGCACCTCTTCGTTAATATCGAAAGGTTGATTTCATGTTTGGGACATTAATATTCAGTTTGCTTTTTATGTTTTATCCAGCCGATTATACCATCGCATCACTTAGCATTATTCATTTGTTGGATTCGCAAATCGTAATAAATCCGTAGCAAGTATCATTAAAATCTCCATAACCATTTGAGCTAATGAACAGCTATTAAAATTAATACTCTGATCCTCACAGTGACTCCGATTTATCCTTCAATGGTCATTAGTTTCACACTGATCCATACTATCGTCCTTACGCGATTCCTGAGCATCCAAAGACCAAGCTGTTAAGTGGAAAACTTACATTCAACGACCATCATCCATTCAGAGTTTTGCATCAAACTAACAGTCGGATGAGCGCAGTTTACTATCTATGCTCGTTCGCCTTGAGGAGTAATTATTTAATGTCAAGAGTTTGCATTATTCCAGTTGAACTCATCCTGCTGACTGGATCCAAAGGTGGAAGGCTGTGTTATCTTCGTAATTATTCGTTGGAAAATTGTTTACATTCATTATCGGGAACTGAATTGGTAGGAAGAAAGGAAGGACGTAAATTAATCGAAACAACTGGAGTGAAAACAGTGTGGTGTATTGTTTTGATACCGATACAACAGACAAACATATAGCACTGTCAGCAGCAACATTGTGACATAGTCTTGATTCTCTCGATATAAAATAATAACGAAGTAAGTTCCTAAGCTGATGTTCTACACTGTCAAGAGATTCTTCTTCCGAATTTAATGATTTTCAACGAGTTTCAGCTTGCTCTCAACTTAGTATGCAAGAAGCTTTTCAACAGTAGTTGATTAAGAGCTTTCTATGACAATACAAATGCATCGATTTGAATATTGTGTGTCAAGCAAAATGACATTTTATGCCCAGGGAAGTCAGTCAACAAAATTTCCAACCCCAAAGATTTTCTCGAGCGGACCGCGGTTGTACCTCCCACCTTTGGTATGGAAAACCGTGTTTTACTATCTGAGCTATTTAAGGTCACCAATGCCTAGGGATGATCAAACTCTTCAACTAAACGAATGCATTTTGTTGGACTTGAAAATTGAATACAGCATGTAGCATGATGAGGAATTCTGAACAGATCAATACATATTTTGTGATTGATTTTTTTGTAAATCCAAATAAACAGGTTGTGTTCCAGGAAAAATATGTTTAAAAAAAACTGATTATCAAAGTCGGCTGTAATCAGCTTTCTTATTTGGACCTGTTTTCCGATCACGTTCAAGGAGAAAAGGGATTAGAGATCTGGACTTGGGTCAATCAATACAAATCTTTAGAAAATAATCTCAAATTGGCATCTCATTTGGACTATACGAACATTGAATATATATTTTTGCAAATTAGCTTTAACCCGTTTTGTAAATATGTTCTACATAGAAAAAATGCCTCGTAAATTGTATGAAACATCTGGCATCTGGTAAAATGCTACCATTACACCTTTTTGTATAATGCACGAAATGAATTTTGTGAAGACCATCCCATAGCTGCTTCTCTTCTATCCTACTCATACATGTTTATGTTGCTACTGAGGTGGGCATTAATTAATCACAAAATAAAAATAAAGCAGCTGTCGAGAGCTTTAACTTCATACTAATTGTTCAAGAAACTTCTTATGAGTCACCATAGCCTAGTGAGATCAACCCCGGATTCACTAACAGTTCTTCCAAAAAATACAGGATCGAACCTCATGTCAGAAAAATGAAAAACGTTGAACAACTACATGTTACTATAATTTAGAAGAAAAATTAGTAATCTCCATTTAATTCCAACTACCTTTGGGAACGTCCATTAATTACGTCACGCAAAAACTGACTTTTTAAACCCCCCCTCCCCCCCTTGTCACGTTTTTTGTATGGACCACCAATTTTTTTTGTATGGATCGTCACGTTTTCTCAAACCCCCTCCCCCCTTACTGCGTGACATAATTAATGGACCTTCCCTTTGCTTATCTATAAATTAGAAGAAAAATTAGAAATCTCCATTTAATTTCAACTACCTTTGCTTATCTTCGACAGATACGCGTATTTCGTCTACAATGTGCAGACTTCTTCAGTGTCTCGTACTAATAACTCGATGTTTGCGCTTTTTACATTTCGAGTCGATATAGTGGATCTGTCAGTCATTCATGCATTCACCACAGAGACGTTCCTTTTTCATTTGTAACAAAATAATCGTAGCGCTTTGTATTATTTTCGTACAATGCACGAACGTTCTTTCTGTGTCAACAAATGCTTCGTGCTTTTGACAGTTACGCGTATGGCATTGAATACAAGGGTAGCTTCTTAAGAAGTACAAATCAGTTTCGTTGCAGAATACAACGAAAAGATTCCTAAGTCCTACCTTCGATTTCCTTAAATAAATGAAATTTAATTTTCGTTTTCTTTTTAACAATTGTTGGTGAAAATCATTCCCTAGAGTTTTAAGCATAGGATCAAATTTTCTTTGATGTTGTTTCATCTGTTTTAAGATCAGAGACATAAAATCTTATCCAAAACGACGTATCTGATATCTTTAATTATAGAGGGGAAGAAAGATGCAAACGTTAAATTCTTGAATCCTAGAGAGTTTGAGCTGTTTAGTGGAATACCTGTAACTAGAAATGAGAAGAAAAATTAGTATTTTTCATTTAATTCCAACTACCTTTGCTTATCTTGACAGATACGCGTATTTCGTCAACAATGTGCAGACTTCTTCAGTGTCTCCTACTAATACTTTGACTTAAATTCTTGACCACCAACACAAGGAATAATATTTCCCTGACATGATGGTGATACTAGTTTTCCTGAGGGCGCCAAGAGTTTTGGAAAATTTACTTTTGAATGTTTCTTCCCCTCTTTGTTTACAAAACCAGATACGTTGATTTGCATAACTTGTCGAGAAATATCAAGAGTTGGATTGCAAAGCACACTTATCTCATGTGCTGTTTTTTAGACTGTATGTAAAAACGTTTCTCTGGGAGTTCCCGTGACGTGCCAAAAATAGTGATGCGTTGATAGCCCAAATTGTTATTTTCTGCTGAGCCTGGCATATTGGCAAATTTGCTAGTTTCTTATATCTATAAGCTCAACTGTCAAAAGTGTTCATCAGTGTGAAACACATGTGAAATGGATTGAAAATTTAAGTGCCCCAGTTATGAAACATATGCATCCAGTGTGTAAGACATCGTTGCTGGCACTCTGTTCTAAGCGACTTACCTTTGAGAAATATGCATTTGAATACATCAGATCTAAAAAATGGCAGGAGAAATTTAGAGGTTGACCCTTTTTTATTTTAGAATTTATGTATTTATCCGGGCGAGTATTAGAAATTATTGGTCGATAGGTATAATTAGGACTTTATACCTAACAATACATTAGTTTGAAGGGATTTAAAAAAACATTGATTAAAAAAAATTAAATATGTGCTGGAAATTTTTCAAACAAACCCGAAAACAATACGAGACTTTTTTGTTAGCTTTCTCTTTCATTTATCAGTACTATACAGAAAAGTACCATCATCGGAAAAAGGGATGGAAAGTCCGGTAACAAGTGAAAATGGAGATAAGTGAACTTTGAAGAGGAGAAGAAGAGAATAAAGTTTGCTCAATTTTGAGTCGTTTATAAAACTTTTGTAAAAAGTGGAGTTACTAAAATATAAGTATATACAACAAGGAATGCTATGATTAGACAATTTAGAATTTAAAATCTATATGGTTTATAAATCATAGTTCAAGTTCCCATACGATAAATAGTTATTGCTATTTTCCTCGAGACAACCGCGAACAATCTGTTCTGAATTTTTGTGTTTAGTTCTAAAATAACTAATGTAAATAAACATGAAAATTTTGCTCTGTAAAGTTGATTCAATTGAACTTGTGCAAGTGAATGAATTTGTCAAAAAAAAAGTGATCGTCTAATCGATACATAAGAAACATCCATGTACGTTTTTTATTTGTCGACCTGTCCAATTTATATTTACTCAAATCTGAGTGACTCCGCTTTTGACGTAGGTGAGTAACAGATGACTTAACATTGAGTAAAATGTTATGAAACGTGATCTTGCTAGCGTATCCCATGGCTGCGTCACGTATGGAGTGTTGCGTTATTTCTTCACTATTGGCTTGTCACTATCATTTCCGATAACTTTTCGATACATCAAAATTTTATTGGTAGTTTTTGGTATAAGCTTGGTTATTTCTTCATTGAAATATTTCTTTATCATCGTCGATTAAGTCAACCCATATGTGATACTTGATACTTATCAGTTTCATTTCTAATATCTATGAAATGAATTCGAACACAAAACTTATTCATCGGTAGAATCGGTAACAATAATGCCATTGCTTTGTTTACTTATGCTGCAATTTGAAAAATATTATTGGTTTCCGCTTGTAAAAGGTTGTAACTGCTTAGCGTTTCACTCATGTGATTTATTCTATCCATCGCTATTTCTTCATTAGACTGGTCGCTTTATTCAATTTCTTTACTTTATCCAAATGCACGAACCTTTCTTTCTACACAATCCCTAAAATCTTGTACTATTGTTTTTTGTGTCGAAATCCATTTTTTCTTCATGTCTTCCTCCGATTTCACTTCCCTAGGATGTTTCTGAAGTGCCTGCTTTATAATGGCCCAGTACTTGTTGGGGTACGGTCGGGGGATTGAGATGCTTCGGTACGAAATTGACCTCCTAACCCTAGTACCACTCCAGAAATTTTTTCGAGTTATAACATGAGAGTGAATCTGGCCAGAGAAGCGCAGGACCATCGTGTGACCTCAGAAGTGGAAGTAGACGCATTTGGAGGCATTCGTTTAGGTATACCTACACATTGGCATTTCCGGCTGTCTCGAAAATGGTCCTCCGTCCGCTTACCATAGGTGCAAATTGCTTGCCAAATCATGTATTATATCTTCTGCTTACTTCAGGAACATCGAGTTTATGATGAGCAGTATAGAACAGATGCCCCGGAGATTGCCGGAGGTCTGGTTTTACATAAGGTTCGTCATCCATAACGAGACTATGCGGCTTGGTCAACAACTGGGTGTAGAGCTTCCGTGCATCTGATTTTCCCACCATATCGTGATTCGGCACCTTTTGTACTTTGTACGTGTGCAGTCCTTCACTCAGTCTTTCTTCGTATCCTGCACGAAAGTTTAGCTTAAAGGCAATTTTCCTCTTTCACTACTCGGTTGTGATCCTTCACCCTATACAGAGATCCATTTGGTCATCCTTTTTTGCCGATCGATGATCAAACGTACCGATTTAAAACACGAACTACCGTAGATTGTATAATTCCTGGCTTTTTGCTGATGGCACAATGAGGTACACTGATTTATTTATTTTCAAATTATAGTAAACTCACTGTAGTCTGTTTTGATATTTTTTTTTATATTCTTTTCCAGTTACACTTATGAAATAATAATTCAAAAAAGAGTTCGACTTGAGGAGCTAAAAAATCAATTTATATTGAAAAAAAAAAACAGGTTCGTCATCCATAACGAGACTATGCGGCTTGGTCAACAACTGGGTGTAGAGCTTCCGTGCATCTGATTTTCCCACCATATCGTGATTCGGCACCTTTTGTACTTTGTACGTGTGCAGTCCTTCACTCAGTCTTTCTTCGTATCCTGCACGAAAGTTTAGCTTAAAGGCAATTTTCCTCTTTCACTTTTTCCTTCCACATCCTTATTTTCCGATCGATGATCAAACGTACCGATTTAAAACACGAACTACCGTAGATTGTATAATTCCAGGCTTTTTGCTGATGGCACAATGAGGTACACTGATTTATTTATTTTCAAATTATAGTAAACTCACTGTAGTCTGTTTTGATATCTTTTTTTTATATTCTTTTCATGTTACACTTATGAAATAATAATTCAAAAAAGAGTTCGACTTGAGGAGCTAAAAAATCAATTTATATTGAAAAAACAGTGAC
>JASCZW010018103.1:0-16031 GCA_034211315.2 Aedes japonicus
CTACGGTACGCGAATGGATGAATTAAATTTTTCAATTCAAATTCATTTTCAATGCTTGACTGAGTCCCTTAGTGGAGGGGACTGAGTTCCTTATTCGAAAATTAGTTAGAATCAAGTGTGTGTACACTACCCAAGTAACAATTCAAATGCAAATTGGTTTTATTCATGTTTTATGGTAGTTTTATCAAAGCATTAGAGAAATCATTTGGTTTAATCAGGGCAATTTCCATGTTAAGGTGGTTCAAATTGATTAACAGTTCTTAAGAGTGAATAAAGAACACTTGAAGAAACCTCCATAAAACTACATCATTTATAAATGTTATTCATCTTATAAGTAATTTTATAAGATACTTGATTCCCCTCTCAAGACATAGTGTCGCAACTTTCATAAAACCTGATAAAAGTTTTAAAAAAGTTTTAAGACATTCTTCTTTAAGATAAATGTATCTTGAAAATGCTGCCAGGAATATCGGCTGCTAGCTGCTTATTTCTTCGGCTTGAAGTTTTCTTTAAACACTTTTCCGATTGTTAATTATTGTTTTTTATTACCGTTCTCAGCAACGATTGTTAGGATAGTGAATTATTTTCTCTTCCTGCGATTCCATGGCTTACTTGATTTCCTCAACACATAGTATGTTGCATGTCACCTCCTTTTATTGTTATTGTTGAAAACAGTATGTTTCGATACAAACAAATGCCTGTATATTTTCTTATTTAAAGGCTAGAGTACAGCCATCATCCAAAAGTTTGTGTGTTTCAGTGGAAGGAAAAACTTTCTTCACCATATAATCCCGCGGAAAACTCAAAGTAAGAAATTACAATTGAAAAGCTCATTGAAGACTGTATTTTCACCGAAAACCACGCTTCTTCGATTTATGCCCACCTAGTGATTATCAATTAAAGGGTGTATTCGATAAAAATGGCACACACATATATACTCATCAAAATTAAACTGACTAACTGATTTTCAGGGAATGAAGAACTACTAATGAGTTTTGATTTACAACATTTGTTTTATTCAATTTCGTCTCCCATCCCGAATGCCCGCACCTTCCTTGTCACTCCACCCATCAAATTTTGTACAACCGATTTTCCCAGTGTTTTTGTTGTTTTTACCCAAATTTTCTTCAATTCTAGCTCTGTTTTTATAGTTTTGGGATGTTTGCGAAGTTCCGTTTTCATAATTGCCCAGAATTTTTCAATTGGACGAAGTTCCGGTGAATTTGGTGGGTTCATATCCTTTGGCACAAAATTGATTCCGTTGGCTCGGTACCACTCCAATACGTTTCGAGCGTAGTGGCAGGATGCTAGATCAGGCCAAAACAGAGTTGATCCTTTGTGCTTCTTAATGAATGGAAAGAGACGCTTCTTAAGGCACTCTTCCGTGTAAATCGCACCGTTTATTGTTCCGAAAGTGATGAAGGGAGCGCTTATTTCACCACATCCGCAAATCGCCTGCCAGATTAGAAACTTCTTTGCAAATTTCGATAGTTTCTTCTTTCGAATATCCTCCGGAACATCGAACTTGGACTTGGCAACGAAATATTCTTGCCCAGGAAGTTGACGGAAGTCGGCCTTGACGTATGTTTCGTCATCCATCACGATGCAACCGGATTTGGTGAGCAGCTTCGTGTAAAGTTTCCGGGCGCGGGTTTTCGCAGTGATGTTTTGTTTTTCATTCCGGTTTGGGGCTTTTTGCACTTTGTAAACATGTAACCCAGCACGCTTCATGGTTTTCTGCACAAAACCGACTGACACCTTAGACTTTTTAGCGACATCTCGAATTGACATGTTTGGACGGTTCTTGAATTGTTGTACGACTTTCCTGGCCATTTTACTGTCGATTGGACCACTTTTACGACCACTCCCTTCCTTTCTTTGGACACTCAAACGCTCCTTGAAGGTTCTTATTACACGAGACACAGTTGTATTTGCAATTCCAAGCCTTTTAGCAATCCACCGGTGGGACGCCCCTGGATTTTGATTGTGATTGCACAAAATTTTCTCACGGACAATTTCTTGTTTCGACGCCATGACTGAAACTACTGAATGTATAACTATGAAACTTGGCAGATGTAAATAATACACTATGGATAAGATCTACTCAAATTTCTAGGTTTTTTACTCATACGATTCAAAAGTTACAGAAGATCTTCCGTGTGCCATTTTTATCGAATACACCCTTTACCCCCCATATATTAAAACAATAAAATGTTCAGTAAAATATTTACCATCATGTCGCGGAATTTTATTTCCAAAATGTTTGCGCCATTTTGAAATATAACCCTTGGAAAATGGCATATTTTGAACAATAAAATCTTGTATCATTTTAGTTCTTAAAGATAGCGTATTGCTGTCTGCTAAAAAGTTGTGTGGTTAGGTAAAAGGAAATACTTTCTAGAACATAGTAGACCGAGGAAAAATCAAGGAAAAATGTTAAAGCTATAAAACCGATTTGAAAGTGGTTCCCATATAAAATGCTTCATATCTCAACAAAAAATACAAGATTGCAAGTTGGTGTTTTGTGCAAAATTTATGGAAAATGTGAGTTCTACAATTTTGTAGAATTCAAAAGCCTAGAACGTCACACAAAAAAGTTAAAAAAAAAAAATCGTGCCCCGATGAACGCTGTTTATGGACGACCCCTCTTTCAGATGCGCCTTAATCTTACCAAAAAGTTTTTTGAAGACACCAATTTGATTATACGTCATCTAAGTGCACTTTTTATTTTATTCCTGAAAATTGCCCTTTCGGACCAATGTGAAATGGACGCCCATACGTGAAAGCAAATATAAAATAATGGATCGTTCAAGCGGAAACTCAATAAAAACCTATCCGATATATTGAATACTTCTACGTCTCAGCCACCAACGACATTTTTTTTTGACCGTTGCTAGATTCCATTGTATTTGCAGCCTACTGACTTATAAGGAGCGTTTCCAGCCGAAGTGACCTGGAAATGTGGAAAATCAATTTCGATATTATTTGATTTGAATGAAACTTTGCATACGCGTTTGGCTTAGGAGACTGAGCATTTTCCGCGCTGAAATAGATTTTTGTGACTCAAGAGTCAGTTTTCAAAGGGTGTAAGCATTTTGAATAGCACTTCAATTAATAATTTGTAGCTCGAAAACCTTTGGTTGTACAAAAAAAAACTGTCTATGAACAAGGTGTGCCCTATGCATGAAGGTTGTGAAAAAAATATACGCGGAAAAAAAATCGGAAAAATTCGACAATTAACATGAAAATTTATATTTCTCAAAAAACGATATTTTTATTTTTTATTTTTTAACTGTAAGAACTTGAAGTTATTACGCAGATTTCAGCGAGAATTCCATGTTGGAGAAATGTCAGGCAAAAAAGTTTTTAGAATATAAAGTTTCGGTGTATTTCTCAAAATATTAAAATTTAAATAATCGTATACTAGTGATGTAATCTGATGTTTGAAGTAATTTATAATTTTTCAGCTCCTATCATACTCGAATAATATTCGAAAATACGATGAATTATTCGCGTTTCTCCAATAACCGTTTTTCGAAATGTTTGTCAAGTTTCCTACAACTCTTTCCTTGATAGCAATACGATTGGATGAACGAATCAAAAGATATGGGGTGAAATGGTTCAAACAGTATTTTTTAAATGCCTTTAAAATATGCCTATTTTGCTTGTTATTGTATACTTTATACATTGTGTGTAAGAACTTGAATCTTGAACGTCAGTATTGGAGAAAACTTCAGGGTGGAGAGATCTGAAGTGAAAAAAGTGTCTCTAAGGTCAATTTTATTTATTATACATTTCGAAACATCATTTCTTGTTGTTGGAGAATCTAGGAAAATTTATGACAACGTCGTATTTTTGAAAATTATTCGAGTATGATAAAATTGAATTGCAAATATCTCGAGAACGGATGCTCTTACCAATGTCATCTTCAAGAGCTGAACAATTATTAATTACTTCAAACATCAGATTATTTAATCAAAATACGCTTGTTTCCGCAAATATCAAAAATTTGAGAAAGCAACGAAAGTTGATGTTCTAAAAACTTTTTTGCCTAACATTTCTCCATCGCTTAAATCTGCGAAATAACTTCAAATTTTAACAAAAAAATAAAAATATGATTTTTTTTTCTCCGTGTATATTTTTTTCACAACCTTCATGCATAGGGCACAACCAAAGGTTTTCGAGCTACAAATTATTAATTGAAGTGCTATTCAAAATGCTTACACCCTTTGAAAACTGACTCTTGAGTCACAAAAATCTATTTAAGCGCGGAAAATGCTCAGTCTCCTAAGCCAAACGCGTATGCAAAGTTTCGTGCAAATCAAATAATATCGAAATTGATTTTCCACATTTCCAGGTCATTTCGGCTGGAAACGCTCTAAAGTCTTTTTTACACAACTTATCGACCTAATTCTAATCACATTTTACGTTTTGAGCAAAATGTAGTCATATGGCGGTTTTTAACAAATTGCGGTGTAAATACTCAAAATTTACTAAAATAAACTGTATTTTGACCTTCGCATGGAGAGATAACAAAAACACACAAAATTGAAGCAATTGATAATGTTTATGCACATGAATTTATCAACTCTATTTAGTCTTTTCAACACGATTTCATAGTAAAAGTTGAACGTATCCCCCGTGAAAAAAGAACCCTTAGTGCATATAAAAAGGCGGATGCATTTTAGCGTAAATTTTAATTGAGAAATTGTAGCTACATCCTTGGTTTTATGTAAAAACTATTCAAAACCTGTTGTAGCGCTACTTAACTGAAAAAAAGTATATGTTACAAAATCTATAGTAGGAGTAACGATTATGTTCGCTGTTTTCTACAAAGCAACTGCTGTGCACTAAAGCTCGATTCAAAGTAAATCTGAACGCACGGTTTAATACACCACTGCGTCCCTGGTGATTGGAACAAAAAAACGTTTGACAGCCATTTGTTGATGTTTTATTGACGAATAAATTGGTGAAAAATTTGTCTCGATGCATCTTAAAATTACGGATAATGGAACATGAGAAAAGAAAATTAGTTGTGCACAAACATCTAGAGAATCCTTCGTGGTCTGCCTCTAAAATAGCATAAATGTTAAAGTTCCCAAAGTCAACGGTGTGTCTTGTAATCAAACGTTACAAGTATACTCTGAGGGTGGATAGAGCACAGCGCATCTATCATAACAGTGACACTAGGGACAAAGAGCTGAACAGAAAGGTGTTGAGGTACGTGAAATGAAACCCAGGTGACTCCATACGTGATTTGGCAAAGAAATACGATTTCAACTTTTTCACCGTGCGTAACATTCTTTCAAGAGAAGGATATAAGTATTTTTGTGTCAGTAAACGTCCTAATCGCTCCCTGAAACAAAATTTAGTGGCCAAAAAGCGAGCACGATTATTAGTTTTGACGAAATTTGATGGGTGTATTTTGATAGATGACGAAACATATGTCAAAATGGATTATAAACGAATCCCCGGACAAAAATTTTACCTGTGAAGTGTTCGTATACCTCCCAGGTATAATTTTTTTTGCCTTAAAACTTGATTATGGCCAAGGTTTTCATCACATCACACACAATGACGTCGAAGGTTTACATTGAAGAGTGTCTGAAAAAGCGAATTTTACCCTTCATTCGGTAACACAAGACCAACATTATGTTTTGGCCGGATCTAGTCAGCTGCAACTACTCTAAGGAGGTACTAGATTGGTATTCTGCAAACAATGTTAATTTCGTCGCCAAAGAGATTAACCCTCCGAATTGCCTGAGTTCAAACCAATCGAATAATATTGGGCTATTGTCAAGCAAAAACTTCAAGAATCCGGTAAAGAAGTGACAAACGCACAACAAATCCGTTTAAAGTGGAATAAGTTCGCCAGTTCAGTGTCACCAGTGACTGTGCAAAAATACAAGTCAGTTTCATTGCAGAAAACAACGAATTGGGTCGTTAGTTTTACCTTCAATTTCGTAGTTTAACCTAAAATTAAATTAATTTAAATAAATAAATTTTCAGTGCCACGGAATCCTGTGTTGGATATTGATATAAGTTTCAACGTGTTTATAACTAGAATATAGATTCATTAAGACTATTACAAATTACAAAAAAAAAACAAATATGTGGCAGGTGCCATTTTGTGGCGCGACTGCAAGTTCTCTTCCAAGAACTTGATCGGTAGCCGTCCGTGTGAAAAATTTGGCCAGTACTTTTGGATTGTCCATCCGGGATTCTATTGCCGACAAACATAACTGTAGCGATAGCTTCTGAATCGCGTTTTTCTGTACTGGCAACTCCGTCAAAAAGTCATCGGATGTACCGATAACGCTGAACCTACTTTTAACTAACCAATCCGATGCCAAGGATGGTCCAATAACTATGGCAAACGTTCTTCTAAAACGATTCCAAGAATTTTGACACCCATATTGGAAGGGTTCAAAACAAATAACTTTCTGGCCAGCCGTGGCCTTATGAGAACCTGCTCCGGGGTGACTGCTCCTGAATCAAGTCATCGGATTGTCATATGGCAATCACACACATTCCTGTGCATTTATTTCACAGATTTTGTATCATTATTGTTGGTTTTATATTGTAACATTTATGAGTATACCAATTTCGGACCATGATTCCGGATATCCGGTATTTCCGGAGACGGATTAGGTCCATCCATTTGACATTAATAAAAAAGTTGTTAAGTTTTTGAATCCAAAACTGCCAAAATATTTCAAATCGATTGGATATTTCCTTAGTTAAGGTCATTTTAGTTCCGTGGGTAAAATCGTTCCCTGTCGGCCTTTTACTTTAAAAAAAATCAGAAGCCCCTCCTCGCGCTTTCACTCCAGGATGATAAGTTTTAACGAGATATGAGATGTCACAAAGTTTCAACATCTTACTATGAAAACTTGTTGAAAATTCATGTTTTGAAATCGAAAAAGGCAACTTTGTTCCTTGTTGTACACATAACGGTTAATGATACCAACTGTACAGGTGTATTTGACGTCTTATCGATGACAATGAGAAAATAAACAACAATAAAAGAATTGTCAAGCATGTGAAAACTGCACTTTTAGTCGTTTCCCTGAATTATTAATGACAGGTAATTATAGCTGTTTACTAGCTTCATCTAAGAGTGAATTACGGCAAACCCCGCCAGTATCACACCTCTTTCAGTGCCTTGAAATAAATGTACTACGACTTGGCAATATAAAGAAAGTAGGTACTGATCATGTTCTTGGTCTCCCATGCGGCCTTTTGCAGGAGAATAGCCATCTCACCTACGACAAGGTGACAACCATGATCTTCGAGAGGGTATTAACACTAATGCAATAAAACAATAAACAAACTGTGTGAGTATTTCACATTGGATGACGGAATAGAGAAAAGAAACTGATAAGTGAGTTTTTGGACGACGAGTCTAAAGCTGTCAAAAAAGAAGTGAAACAGCAAATAGGACCCAGCTCAAGGTGGAGAGAGACGCCCTACTGGATGATTCAAGGGAGGGAGGAGGTAGTCCGGCCGTTATCAAATTTATCTCTAGACATCACCCATTGTCCATTTAAGTTCCATTAATATAACCCAATCTTGAGAAGAATTGATTTCATTTTAAAAAGAGCTAGCAATCACCACACAATGTTATTCCATCGCTCTCAACTGTTTATTCGTAACTATTCTTATCAGGATCAGCTTTCAAACCTGATATGTAAAACACTTACTTCGTAAATCAATGCTTCAAGGACGTTGATTTCAATCAGACATTAATCTCCATTATTCCGTAACTTATTGTTCAAACTGAAATCCTCACCCACACACTCACATAACGCAAGCATGCAATTAACGCAAATTACAGATCCACAATTTATTGTGAGTCGTCATCGTCTTGCAGCATCACATTTTAATCGAGACTATTTCTATTCAAGGGCATCGTCACCGCAAGGTTTTTAATTACTATCTGACGTATTTAGCAGTTTTTATTTAATACCTCGTAACGCTCCGTAAAAAGTTGTACAATACCAGTAAAAAGCTCCGCCTCCACTCAGCTTGGATGGCTTTTTGCTTGCTAACGGCTTTTATCACACCAACCGTGTGGCGCTTAGGTTTTTATTCGAATTGTTTTCACAGATTGACCAAACTCAACTCTGACCGGTCCAACTCGTTCGGTCAGCCGACACTGGAATTCAGTTACAATCAACCCATAGACATGACGATAACTACCGTGGCGAAAGGGTATTAATTTGGATCTTCTGTTTTTCTCGATTGTTTTCAGCCGAATTCTCAGGTGCTCAATGATGGATCGTTCAAATTGGCCGCCAAGACGAGTTTTTCCTGCACCGGCCGAGCGGCTGGATACTACGCGGACGTTGAAACCGGCTGCCAGGTGGGATATTTGAATGTTTTTGATTGATTTCGAAGCGGATGATAATAAGATTGTTCTTCACGGTAGATTTACCACATGTGTGACGGATTGGGACGCCAGTTCAGCTATTCTTGTCCCAACACGACGCTTTTTCAACAGAGAATGCTAATCTGTGACCACTGGTACATGGTCAACTGTTCCAAGGCGGAAAGCAACTACGCTGCGAATTTGCTCATTGGTGACATCTCAATATGACGTTTTGCTTTAGCTTGTTCACGAAGAGCTAAATTTGATATTTTATTTTTAGGCCAGAGAGACAAACCCTTCGTAGCGGAGGATGAGAACGAAGTCCGGACCCCTCGACCGGATCTGCTGGATCGACCTTATTCAGCAGGATTTCACATGGACTCGTTGAAGTATAACTTCTTCAAGGTCTGTTAAAATCGATGGTCTTCAAGATGCACTGGGCTTTATTCGAATTTTTATTTTTCAGACTAACACTCCTGCACCACAGAATGCCATTTCAGCTAAGGGCAAGAATCCAGTGAAAACTCAAACCATCAAACCTAGGCCGACGACGAGTGAAATATTCGAAGAAAGTGCCAGCAATCACGGTTTGCCAATCCACTGGGGCACCCGGTATGCCAAGAAGATGACGACAAGGAACAAAAGGATGTCAAGCAGGAACTGGACACCCCGTTAAGTACTGCCATACCGTTGAGCACCGAAGAAGATCTATTGCAAAGCAGCAAGACCAATGGAAGGCGTGATGTCAACACGGACGAACGAAAGGATGAGAGTAGAAATAACGTGCGGGTTGTTGCTAACGAAAACCGAACCAACAAAGTTACGGAATCAACCACCATCAACAATCAGGTCACCGTCAAACCTCCATCAATCCGGTACGAACCTCCCTTTACCCCAGAAGAGGAACTCAAACGAGACCCCAACAGCAAGGAGTCCCTGGGAGCAGGGTTTAAGCCATTCGAATCCATCTTGAATTTCAACAAGAAAGGCAACCGAAAGGACTACGATTTCTCAAATTTCTTCGGACGAAATGAAAGCATTAGAAATACACCTCCAACGAATACACCGAGAGTAACCGCCGCCACTACAACCACCACTTCCAGGACCTTCCCTTCGAGTACCGCCAGATATTCCAGTAGCTCATCGGTGACTCCATCCCGACCACCGACCAGATTTACAACAACTCCCCGTCAACCCGGATTCGTAACTTCTCCAAGCACAACGATAAAACCAATCTCCATTTTAATATCAGATCTTCAGCCACCTCAACTTAACCCAGCTCAGTTTACCCCAAGAACCGGTGCTACCTCCCGGCCGGTATTAACAACCAGCACAACCGCAAGGACTTCTCCGCCTATAACATCAACCACAACCACAACAACAACTCAAAAACCACCGTCCTTCTCAGACCCAAGGCTTTCGAATCGTCCTCCTACCACGATTCAGTTCAATGCACCCGCAGCAACAGCTGGTTTATTCGAAAACCGTTTTGCTTTCCAACGACCTGCAGTGGTGTCCAGCGTACCGGTACCATCTCCAGATATTCTTCCGCCATTCCAAAATGTCGCCGATTTCGACAAAATCAAAAACCGTTTCGTCAGCCAACCGGTATTCACACGTCAACCCATAAGCAACGAGCCATCAGCTGGACCAATCAAATCCGGAATCGACAAACTCACAAACGTACCCCAGATCCAAGTACGCAACGACAACCTCCCCCGTCCATTCAGCGTTCCAACCCCTGCCAACGATCTGCTCCCCCCGAAGAAGGAATACGTATTCTATGACGACGCTACCACCAAAGGCCCACCAATCTACTATCAATGGAAATGGTCCATCCCGTCCTTTGGCCTTGAACCCCCGTTGGATGTTCCACTGACCGACGAAGAAAAGCTTCTACTCAACTGAATCCAGCATCCACGATTCACCCGACACGAACCGGGAACACAATCAGACAGCCCGTTCCATTTCATCTGAAACGGGCAATCCAGGCGAGAACCCTTTGGCTGGCAACACCATTCCGGAAGTCGTTAAGCCCAAGATCCAAGTACCGACGCACAACTATCTAGAGCTACGCAAGCAACTTGCTATCCCGGATTTCACCTTCCCTCTGGAGAGTGCCGGCACTGCCCAAAGCACGTACGAACACGAAGGAGCCGTCAACTCTTTCCAGATCAAAATCCCAGCCTACGCCCGGAGTGATGACGACAGCACGGCTTGGTACGGAGAAAACGCCAAGTGTCCCGAATGCCATCCATCTTTGTAAGGCCTGGAACTTGCGAACCTTGTGTCAAAATTCGAAGATAAAAAAACTTCCAGAGATCTGCCGTAACACTTAATTCCTTGTTTCCTTTCTTATTAGGATTGTTGTTGGTAAGCTAGCTAAGAAAAACGAAATATCCCATGACCTAATTCCTAGTCCCTTGGTCCTAGTTAATCCCCTTCTCCAGAGCTGATGCATTCAAGTATTTTAGGTAGATAAGATTCGACGCACTAATCCACGCCCTACATCGGGAACACGAGAAGATCATTCCGCAGATCATGGTCTCTTTCAACACTCGCTAATTTATTATTAACTCAACCTGCATCGGGAGCAACTCCCAAGTCTTCATCCGTGCTCATTAAATAGCACCATCACGTAACTAGACTCCTTAAAAATCGACAGTTGAAATCTTCACAACTCAACAACAGCTTGAAAGGGAAGAGACCATGACTATCTCCGGAATGATCTATCCAGAGATTACGATGAACTGTACATACACCGCCGCCAAGAAAACGAATTGAAGGAAAATAAATGTGTGTTGATAATTTTAATTGCCAAATTGTTGTTATTTTTGCTGACTAAAGATGATAGAAGAAAATCCCTGGAACCCAGCGCACCAGTTCACGGATGGAAGTCTCCGGAGTGCAGTAGATAGCTAGTCGATGATGATTTTCGAGGTTAATGTCTTCAATCAGCGCAGTTCTTCGCCGTCCTGAATAGCAAACCGAGCGTTCTTCCCCATCAACGTAGATCTGGGAAATCAGGGAAATAATAATGAGAAACTTCGGGTGGGATATCCTAGGAGTAACTAACCTTAAAACCATTGATTTGCTTGAGAAACTGCGGAGCAACTTCCCAGTGGATCATCAACTGGTTAGGACCAACCGGATGGCACGAATAGATTTCCGCTGGACAAATGAACTGCATCCCGATTTCATCAGCAAACGAGCACTGGTAGCTCAACGCCAGGTCACAGAGTTCTCCCCGCTTGGATTTCTTTCTGCCTTGAACTGATATTTCATCCAAGTCATGGCAGAGCTTCCTCGAAAGTTTATGCTGCTTTTTTGCTGTCGATCCTCGACAAATGAATGAAGCATCCGTTGGTCGATGGCTCTGTTCGGCTTCACTCCAGGATTCCTGGGGACTTGTCTGAACGAAGCTAGATAGTCTTTGTTGTTGTTGTTGTGAGATCGTAGAACTTCGGAGCGTTTCGGAGGAATCTTTTGACGTGAGTATTCCACTGGCTCGTTGTTCGTTAGATGTGCCGGTAGAGCCAATAGTTGGGCTTCGGAGCTCGGTCGCTCACTCTCTATTGGTTGAATATCCAAATTCTCTGTTGAAGATACTTTTTCAAGTGGCTCTGCAATACGCGATATTGGATAAGGATCAACAGTTGATTCTCGATGTTCATCCAAGTGAGACTGGTTCATCATAGAATCACTCGACCTGTGTGTGGTAACTCTTCTTCCAAACTAGGTCTATTGAGCATAACTCCGGTTTCTACAGTTTCTGAAGGATCAACTATCAAACTTCGTCGCGTTTGTTGATTTACTGTTTGTTCCGAACTTGTTAACAATTGCTCCTCAATATTCTTCTTGGCTGATTCTTTGAAGCTCAGCGTTCGTGTATCTCGCCTGATATCAGATCCAGGGCTTAAATCCAATTGCGGTTGTTCGTCCACTGGTTTGTTGGATGTTTCAACGTCCACCGAAATTTTAGGTGATAATTCATTTTCTGAATCCTGAATTGGACCAACCGTTGACCTGAGTGAAGAACTTATTAAAGATTTTCCAGCTACATCTGAAGTTTTATCTACACACTCAGATTTGTCAGGGCTTTCCGTTGCCGAGGGAACTTCTTCGTGAACATCCGATACTTCCGAGGACTTGCTTTCATCCGTATCTGAAATAATGTTCACCGTTACCGAGAGACAACTTTCGATTTCTTCAAGGGTAGGTGCAGACGGTTCCACAATCATCAGGGAGGAGTTGGTTTGACTTGACTCAGAGTTAACTGACTGGAATTTTTTTACCAAGCCAACGCATGGTTGTTCCATTGGCTTAACATTTGAACGAAGTATATCACAGAGATCCTTCAGCTGTTGTTTCATCTCTTTTAGTTCATTTTCGATGCCATCAAGTCGTGTTGTTTCGCTCTGAAATTGAAAACATGATAATTCTCTAATCAAATGATGTATCAGCTGGCTAATTTGATTCTAAACATTTTTGATCGGATTCTATTACACGATGAAGTTCTTTTAATGTGATGACTAATAAAATTTCCATTTTTCAAAATCTATCTTCTACATATATAAAAATGGATTTCTGTCTGTCTGTCTGTCTGTCTGAACCTAATAGACTCGAAAACTACTGAATCGATCGGCGTGAAATTTTGTATGAGGGGATTTTTGGGGCCGGAGAAGGTTCTTATGATAGCTGAAGACCCCTTCCTACTCTGGAGAGGGGCGCTCCCATACAAATGAAACACTAGTTTTTACATAACTCGAGAACTAATAAAGCAAAACAAACCAAATTTAGCATGTGTGAGTTTTTGTAGGCAAGAAAGGTTTCTATGGCAGCTTGAAAACCCTCCCGGTCCTAAACGGGGGGGCTTCCATACAAATAAAACACAATATTTTGCATAACTCGGGAACTAATCAAGCAAATGGAACCAAATTTAGTATGTGGTGATTTTTGAAGACAGAAAATGGTTCTATGTTGATTTGAGACCCCTTCTCTTTCTCAAAGGGGGGGATCCCATACAAATGAAACGCAAATACTTGCATAATTCAAGAACTAGCCGGCGTCGGTGGTGCAGTGGTAAGCATGTCTGCTACGTGGCACCCCAGTGGGTCTGGGTTCAATCCCAGTCGACGTCAGTGGTTTTTCTGGGGCGAAAAAATCTTGGTCACGTCTTCCTTCGGAAGGGAAGTAAAGCCGATGGTCCCGGCTCATAGTCATAAGTCGTTAGGTATGGTCCAGGTGGTGGAGTCGTCTACCTTGCGTCGGTGATTGTCACCATGTGAGGAAATAGCCGACGGAAAAAAAATGACTCGAGAACTAATCAGGAAATCGAACCAAATTTGGCATGTGGAAGTTTTTGAAGGAGAGAAATGTTTCTATGGTTGGATTAAGACGCCTCTGCCCTCTGAAGGGGGGAGGGCGGTGGGTTCCCATAGAAAGAAAATCTATTTTTTGCATAACTCGAGAACTAATTAAGTAAATGGAACCAAATTTGTCAGATGAAGGTTTTCGAAGGAGAGAAATGTTTCTACGATGGTTTGAGACCCCTCCACCTTCTGGAAGTGTGGAGGTGAGGGGGGATCTCTCATATAAATGAAAAACAAATTTCAGCATAAGTCGAGAATTAACCCAGCAAATGGATCAAAATTTGGCATATGGAGGTTTTTGAAGGAGAGAAATGTTTCTATGGTGATTTGAGACTCTTACGAGTTCTGGAGGAGAAGGGCGGAGAGGGAGATGAAACACAAGATTCTGCATAACTCGAGAACTAATAAAGCAAATGGAATCAAATTTGGCATGTGGATTTTTTTGAAGGAGAGACATATTTCTATGGTGGTTTGAGACCCTCTGCCCTCTGAAAGAAGAGGGGAATACTCGCATACAAATGAAACACAAATTTCTGCATAACTCGAGAACTATTCAAGTAAACGAAATCACATTTGGCATGTGGGGGTTATTGGACGCAGGATTTTTATATGTATTAAAATGACTTTCTGTCTGACTATCTGTCTGACCTGTCGGAGTGAAAATATGTATGCAGGGATTTTTGGGGCTGGTGAAGGTTCTTATGATTGTTTGAGACCGCTTCCTCCTTCTGGAAAGGGGGAGGGCTCCCATATACAAATGAAACACAAATTTCTGCTTAACTTGAGAACTAATCAAGCAAATGGAACCAAAATTGGTATGCGGGGCTTTTTGAATGCAAGAAATGTTTCTATGGTGATTTCAAACACAAATTTCAACCAAACCTGAGAATTATCCAGGTAACTAAGCCACAAACTGTGTATTGTCTGGGTAAGAAGAAAGTTCTGATAGAAGTTCGAACCCCTTCTTAGTCAAAAATAAATCATTTAAAAAATAAAAGCGTCAGTTCTTTGTAGTGTTCATTCATTTAGTTGCAGGCGTAGCAACGCTCGCACCGGGATCAGCTAATGCTTAATAAAAATTCCATTTTTAAATCTATCTACATTTTTATATGAATTCCTGTCTGTTTGTCTGTCTGTCTGTCTGTCCAAACCTCATAGACTCGGAGACTACTGAACCGATCGGCGCGAAAATTTTAATGTAGGAATTTATGGGGCCGGAAAGGGTTCTTATGATAGTAAGAGACCCCTCCCATCTCTGTGAAGGGGGCTCCCATACAAATGAAAACACAAATTGCTGCATAACTTGATAACTAATCAAGCTAATGGCAACAAAATTTGGCATGTAGGGGGATTTGAAGCCAATGATTTTAAGGTGGTTTGAAACTCCTCCCCTCTTTGGAAGAGGAGGGCGCTCCTATACAAACGAAACACAAATTTCAACCGAACATGAGAATTATCCAGGTAACTAAAACACGGAACGTGTATTTCTCGGCTAAGAATCATGTTTCGAAAGTATTTTGAACCCTTGCTTAGTCAATAAAAAAACTGATTTCAAAAAACAACCATTAACATGCCAGTGCTAAAGGTTGTACGGAATCAAGTTGCACCACTTTTAAATGGCTGTAACTTTTAACCCATTGGGTATTTTCTATTGAAATTTCGGGTGGAATTAGTTCAATGTGTATTGTGTATGTTTCACTACACTCAAAAAATCGACACGTTACATCCACGTGAAACGCGCATAATGTTCGTTCACCGCCAAAATCAGTAATAAACACGTGGAATTCACGTAAGAGCCACACGGAAACAAATCCGTTTCTGTTTTCATGAACAAAAAATCATGATACAAACTCTCTTCTTATTTTATGAATTCATGACTCTTATTCGTGGTTTCATGATTGAAATGACAGGTGCGAGTTATGAACTCAGGAAGTCTTGTTTTGCCTCTAATCTTAGATTGTGTACTCAGCTTCATTAGTCAAGAGTCTTTTCAAGATTAACTATAGCGTAGTCAGTACATCCACCGAGTACCAACACAGCACTCTTCATCAACACTAGGTTCGAATCCTGAAGGTGGATTTATTTTTTTGTTTTAATTCAGAGTCGATAAAGTAGATTTGGTAGATTCATGGATAAAGTTTTCAGTATCAGGAATTCAGCTCATGGTTTTGACCCGATTTATTCATGATTTTATTGCGGCGGGAAAATAGTTCATGATATCATGAATTTTGTTCATGGTGTATATTCATAACACGAAAACACAACATATTCAGGAAATCATGACCTGT
>JASCZW010018104.1:0-16032 GCA_034211315.2 Aedes japonicus
GTTCATACACGTTAAAGTGAAACTAGAGTCATTCCTCTTACATGGTCTCACACAAATTAACGATAATTCTGAGCATTGAACGAAAATAAGCTCAATTTACTTACAGTACATCATCTCTCGAGAAAAACCGCTGGATCTATTGGAAATATTTAAGATATTTCACATAATGTTCTTCTTTACCGTACCGTTCCCATCATAACACATTCTCCTTGACATTCTCCATGCGGTTTTCGATAGACAACTGCACTATCGCAATCATCATTTACTTCTTTTTCAGCATTATTCCTATGTTCCCCACTACAAGCACTCACTCGACAACAGCAGCTCGTTCTCACTAACATCTTACCTCATCTTTTTCATGCTCAAGGAGTTTATTATCTGTATATTTCAAGCATAACTTTTCAAATAGACGTATCTAACATTTTATATGAATTGAGAAAAATGTGATAGAAGTTCCAGATGATTCCATTAAATCCTATTTAACTTTACCTCAAGTTTTATTCGATCTTTTCATTCTATCGTGGTTAAGAAATAATAAAAGAAGTAAAAATCCTGGATTTCATTCACTTTCGCTCTGTTTTTGAGATAATCAACACATAAAGCGGTTTATCTTCATACCATCCACATACACCGTGTTAGATACGTCAATGTGACATCTTGCTTGAAACATACACCGGTGGGAGACGTCGGTATTTCAGAACGTTTAGCACTTGCCTCTTGTCAGATACACCGGGTATAAATTTTAAGCGCAGATACGTCGGCTTGCTGTGTGGTGTATCTGAACTATTTGCATAACATATAAAAAGATCAGATAGGTCGCACATAAAATTTGGTGCCCATAACTGAATAATTTTGATAATATTATTTGGCAATTACTACTATATTAAGGGTGTTATTAATGACAGGATAGAATGAAAAACTCGATTTGTTTACATTTGCGACATACGTCCTATTGGAAAGTTATGCTTGATTTGTTCTTTGAATTCCTCTTCATCTGTTAGAATCATGTCACTTATACTACTCTGGGGCAAATATGAATCGAATAAACTGATTTTTTTTTCCCATAAATGTCGCATCACAACTACATACTCTCAAGGTACGAAAACAAACATTCACACACACACACACACACACACACACACACACACACACACACACACACACACACACACACACACGCACATTGATAATCGTCACTAACCGGACATCCGACCATTTTGATTTGTTTTTCCAGGATCACACATTATCACTAAATTTTCAAATTACCTCACTCAAGTACCAAATACCTTTTTATTTTCTTTCAGATTCACCACCATTTGCTTAAACATAGCTGATAACCAATATCTCTTTGATACACTATACTAAATCAAAATCACTTCACACAAATTAGCGCTCATGAGTTAATGCCATTCTGATTTTCTTCTTATGCAAATTTCACGTTGATTTTTTTTTCTCCGGGAAATGAACATTATAAATATAAATTTTGTAAAATAGCCGTAGATCCCATATAATTACCCGTATTATTTTTGCACTTAATAAAACGCACAGCGATACAAAACTACAAAATTTTTCCTCGTCGCCAAATGTAGACTCATGAATGCGAGTGGGAATTTCGGATAACGGACATTTATTCACGGTATTAGTCGAAATGAAACTGTCTCTTTTATTACTTCTTCGCGGGTACAAAGTGTATCTATTGTAGGTATCATACTATCAAGATGTATACTGAAGGTGTTCTTATTCTGCACTGATATTGATTTTGAAACTGTAAAATACTCGATACTACAGGTAGAAAACTGATGGTTTTCAGATGATGTATTATGAATCTTTAAAATGACAGTAGTAAATTGGTAATCAGTCATGATTTATACGTCCAACATAGCCCGATAGAAGAGCATATGTTCGTATCATTAAAAGAGAAATTATTTGGAAAATATGGTAGTTTTAGACCTATTTCCTTACATTCGATTAAAACAGTCACACTTGATTCAGCCGTTCCCTACCCTCTCAGATGGGTTAAGTTCTAGGCAAACCATTTTGCTTGAAACACATCCAATCACAAAACCACATTGATTTCTTTCTCTCCCGTCTTGGTGTCACCGAACTACCTCATCAAAATTTTCCACAACTCCCAAAGCAAATTGCACCTCCAAAAAACCTAACAGCAGTTATTTTAATGTGCTCTCCTTTCGGTTGACACCCTCCCATCTGAACGCAAAAACGCAAAAACTTCAATCCGCAAAAGGGATTTCGCCGTCGCTTGGCAGGCAAAAATGCCATCAACAAGTCGAAAGCCCGCCATTAAACGACGCATTGCCGAGTGAAGTTAACAACTAATCAATGCGAATTTTATTACATTTCAATGATTCTGAAGAGCCACGGGAGCGGTGCGCACTTGCCTTGGCCCAACTCAACGGCTTTGCCCACAGAGACAAATATTTAAACTTTTCAATTAACATTGACAATAAAATGAGGCTGCTTGGCCCCTCTCCCGTCTGCTCCACCATCCTCCTCCAGTCCGATACGAATACGATTGCAGTCGGGGGGAAAAGTTGCTTTTCAGGCTACCGTTCGTAAGGAAAGCGAGTTTTAATGGTCCCGGAGTCGACCGGTGAAAAGCACCAACCGCCAGCGAGCAAAGATGATCTTCTCGTTTTAATTTAATTACTTCGTTTTTCTTGCCACGGAGAGACAGGCCGTTTGCACATGCAGGCCCCTTGCAACTCTCAGCGGTTCAATAATATTTTACTGTGCGTTTATCAATCTCGAAAATTTATTTATAATGTACTTTTTGCAGTTAATTAATTAGTTTAATGATTACACTGGGGAGCATTTTACGGTGCAGAGTGCGGACAAGACTGCAGGCGGACATTAACTTTTACGAGTCCACTTAGAGGCGACGGGGTTCGAATGTACGCTGAGAGCGACTCGTCTGGAAGGGAACCCATCCGTCCATCCATCCATCCGTTCCGACGGACTGACCGGCGAGCGTGGTGGCGCAGATGGCGTCGGGACAGCGATTATTGTGACGCCTTGCGCTATTCCAATAATTTGCATTAAAATAGTTGGAGCTAATGGTGTCTGTGTGGGGAGGCATGAGTCAGTTCTTGAGCGGGGTAATGCCGAGAAGAAAGCAGAGCATGTCTTTTCAGAACGTGTCACGTGCCTTGTTGCAGCAATATTTGGCGACAGACAGGAAATGTTTTGTTTGATCGTTCGATTTTTGTCTGATTTATGTTAAGATTTATGTTTGTTGAAATCCGTGGCCCACTCGTATGCTGGTTAGAACTCAATCACAAACGAGGGCACCATGGACAAATTGCTGTTGTTGAGAAAGTGACAAATTTATGCGACAATGATTCGATTGGCTGCGTACGGTAGGATATTGTAAGGATTTAAGCAGCACAATTTGTGCAATTTGTGCGCTCACCTGGCCACGTTCATGCAACCATTGGTGAAAGGGAGGATTTGGTATCTAACTTAAGAAGACACGGGAAACTCACGTAGCCTTCAGTAGATATCAAAGGAAAGGTGAAATGAATAGTCAGAGAGTATAGTTAAACAGAATGCCCTGTTTGGTGCACAGAACAAAAATTTATTAAAAACGGTCGTTGGGAGCATTTTGTCTAAGAAGGTTCAATGATGCTCCATTTCTATTAAAATGGAGGGGCTTGAGCAATAACTATAGTCCTAGCCCAATATGGCTTCTGTCCATAGCGCCATTTCTCGCTCACTGAAAACAGAAGAATGCATGAGAATATAAGAACGGATGGAGAGAGAAAATTTATCACTTTTCATTGATTGCAGCAACAAAGATTTACCGAACAGGGTTTTCCAACGTTGAAGGCATAATTTCACGTCACATTATAACTCTACTCACAAGCAGTGGTGGTAAATGTAATTTTTTTTCGCAAAACAGCCACCTGCTGCTGAATTTTGAAGCCAGCATGTCCCCAATAGTTTATAGGTACAGTTCAAGCGAAGCCAGAGGATAGAAAATGGACTGAGAAAAATGTCTTTTTAGCACTCACACGTGATTTACTTAACGCACTTTAAGGACTGTATCGTTAATTATGAGTACACCTAAAAATTGCGGTATTTTAATATGTTTTATTTATTTTGCTACTCAAATTCATTTTAATTTTTTATTTACCATAAAAAAAAGCCCATAACATCAGTATTCATTTTTTTTTTTTTTTTTTTTTTTTTTTTTTTTTAACTTTTTATTTGTTCCAAATTAATCAATAATTACATTTCATGTTAATCTAGGTGCTCCAACTACTACTACCGTAATTTATCAACCTTAATTGTTAAAATATATACTAATTTTGTTTACATTGTGCATGCCTTAGCAGTTCAGTATTTTAAACAGGTTTTAATGCCTGCGTGTCAATATAACAATAATAATCTTAAAACTAAAAACAAACTAACATTAATTTTAACTAAGCGTAAAGGGAATTAATCATTGCAAATGAAGATTGCAACGATTTTTGTCTGAAATTATTAATTATTTTGTTGGACATTTGCTCTAAAGTCTCAACATTCGAAATTCTATGTACTTCGATAGTACTGTACCAAGAAGGCAACTTCAAAATCATCTTCAGAACTTTGTTCTGAATCCTTTGAAGTGTTTTTTTCCTGGTAGCACAACAACTAGACCATATTGGAACAGCATAAAGCATGGCCGGTCTAAAAATTTGTTTGAATATCAGTATTCATTTAATTTTTCGTAGATCTGGCCAGCTCTCGCAACTTCTACTTGATGTTCCTCGTGAGGTTTTGCCCAACCGTTCCGTCGATGGTTTTGCTTACGTTTACCCAGTCTTTTTTTTAATTTGACGATGTCATCTGCTCCTCCAGCCTTCTTCCGCAGATTTCATCAAAGCCCAAAATTTCTCAATGGGCGTTATTTGTAGACAATTTAGAGGATTCATTGCCGTTTCCACAAATTGAAGTACAAGGTGGCAAGCGCATAGTGGTAGGAGGTCAAATCAGGCCAAAACAGTGTCGAACCTTTGTGTTTTCGGATTGGTGACAGAATTCGTTTCTGCAGGTATTCCTTCCGGTACATTTTGACGTTCATATTTGCGGTAGTGAAAAAAGGTGTCGATTTCATACCGCACTTGCAAAATGCTTGCTAAACCAACACCAAATTTTTCGCTAAACATCGATTTCTCCGAATTAGAGACATCCGTTTCACGCTTCACGGTGTAAAACTGTGCCCCTGGATGTGCCCTGTAATCCAGTTTGACGTACGTCTCGTCATCCATGATAATGCACATGTCATTTTTGCTCAAAACATCGTCGCACAGCTTCCGAGCCCGAGTTTTCACGGAATCCGCATGCATTTGGCTTCGTTAAGGATATCTTTGTTTCCGGTACGTCAACAGAGAATTGCGCTCCTTTGGGCGTTGGAAAATTCCAATCGTCGTTCCACACTTTTTTGCGCAAGCTCTGATGGATACCTCCTTTTTTCCTTCAAAAACTTTGCAAATTTGTTTGTAGAAATTACAGGTTTGACACACCTATTTTTCTACCACGGCCGGGTGATTCCTTCAATGTTTTATGCACAACAAATCGGTTGATCGCATTTAGGACCGCACAGACTTCTTCTTTTGCTTATTTTCCTAGCGACAATCCGTTTTCAGTGCAGTACTTGGTCACAATCGATTTTCATTTTTCTTCCGTAAGAGCTCGCCTTGTTCCGCTTGAAGTAAAACATTAATTTTTAATGCAAGTTTTCGTTTGTTTACAAGGCAACACATTGACACTAAACAGTTGCCAAAATAAGTCATAGTCTTTTTCATACAGCACCTTAGAGGTGTACTCATAATTAACGATGCAGTTCGTATTAAATGTGAATTCAGCCTTATTTAATTTTGTTCTAATTAATTGATCTTACAGTACTACATTATTTATAACACTAATTAACCTTTCACTGTGTGTATCTTTACTTGAAAAAGAGCAAGGTGCCTCTTATATCTCAGGTGGTCTCAATAGTGTATATGATAATATCAGCCCTGTTTAAATGCATATCAAGTAAAATCAGGCATGCTGAAGTATTCTCCTTTACACTTTTGCAACTGTGCCTGTGATGTCAAACTCGCGGATCCATTTTAAACCACACGAGTAAATGAGATGATTAGTTTCACACTTCCAAACCTGTATTCTATGCCATTGGGATATGAAGCGTCAGGCCAATGAGGCGTATTCAGGTGGTGAAGAGCAACGTGTTAGTCGGTATTAGTAACGAAAAATGTGTAAACAATCCATGATTTCGGGTAACGACGTGAAACTCCAAAAACAAGCGAATGAAAACAAAGCAAGTTTAGTTTTTGTCCGCATCCTTTTAATGCACAAAAAGGCATTTTAAGCCAAAACATTTTGAAAACTATACCGATTACCGAAAATACACATTCCACTTTGGGCTGCTGTTGTGAATTCAGCACCAACATTAGATCAGGGTGACCTTGCTTTTGTAAACAATAGCTTTCGTAGTCGTTTTCTGTTGAACAATAGGTCACAAACACAAATTAAAAACTCTTTAAAAAAGAGGAGCTTTATTTCTATCCGCTGATATTTTGAACTTGAAGGAATTGTATTCAAGTTCTGAGAAAATAAACAGAAAAATGTTTGTTTACAAAAGCAGATTCGCCCTAATCAAATGTTGGCGCTGAATTGTCGTTTTTGGAGATCTACGTCACGCATGTTTACAAAACTAAGGCTGTGCATCATCTCACGAACACAATGACAGCATTTTGAAATACACTAATACTACTTAACCACTTCTGCTCCACCTGTACAGACCTCATTTGCGTCAGGCTGCACACGCTAAGATCAGTTTACCCAAATATGAGTGAAGAATACCCATAATCGCGATGGCACGATGTGCATGTACCCATGTATGGGTACGTTACTACTTCCCACATATGAGTATTTTTTCCATACAAATTTACTCAAATATGGGTAAAGTCAACTTTACCCATAAATTAGTATGTGCATTTTTTTGCGATTCTGGGTAAAATGAGCGTCGCGTGCAAGGTTTGTTTACCTATATTTCGGGGAAACCGTTTACATTAATATACAACGTTTTACTCGCAGGCAAAAATGCAATCAACAACTGTCATTATATGCGTAGTACGCTATCGAGTATTTCTTACTCTTTCACTTCACTACTAAATCTCATTTGATCCCGCTACTCCACCCGTCTCCCCAACAAACTGAAGAAAATAGACCACCTGAGATATTAGAGTCACCTTGGATAAAAATAATGGCTTCTGTTACTCCTCGGGATATATCGGGATGCGGCAAAAGATGCGTCAACGCCATACAACTAATCTAAGTAAATTTCCGCTTTGGACATTTCTCGAGTACTTTTTCAAACAGACGTATCTGATTTTGTAAACAAAGAGGGGAAGTAAGATTCAAACGTTAAATTCTCGAAAACCTTAGCACCTTTACGCAAACTAGGGCCACCAATACAAAGATGAACATTTCCCAAACATGATGATGATGCTACTTTCCATGGGTGTGCTGAGAGTTATGAGAAATTTACGTTTGAATCTTACTTCCCCTCTTTGTTTACAAAATCAGATACGTCTGTTTGAAAAAGTACTCGAGATTTATAGATGTCGATCAACGAGGCCAAAGCACGATCGCGATAGTTGTACACGATGATGCTGACGAAGTTTGATTGCGTGGTACAGGACGACGAAACTGACGTCAAGGCAGACCTTAAACAGCTTCCTGGACAGGAATTTTATACGGCAACCGGACGGGAAAAAGTGGCAGATATTTTCAAGCACATTAAACTGTCAAAGTTCGCAAAGAAATATCTGGTTCTATTTCGCATTCTATTTTGCCATTGCGGAAAAAAGGCCATGGAGTGGTATGCTGCCAACAATGTTCAAGTGTGCCCAAGGACAAGAACCCTCCCAACACGCCAAAGCTTCGTCCAATCGAACAATATTGAGCCATCGTTAAGCGGAACCTTAAGAAGACTCAAAAAGCTGTTGTAAGCGAGAAACAGCTCAAGACAAACTGGCGTTCTGCGGCGGCTAAAGTGGACAAGGAGACAGCAAAAATCTTATGGTAGGTGTTAAACGAAAGACCCGACAATTCGCAGTCGGTTAAAAGGAAGCTCAGTTGAACATTTCTCCTGTATTCTGTATGAACTGAACTTGAAAAAGAAAAAGACTTTGGCTAATTAATAAAAAAAATTGATCGACTCACACACATTCTTGTTTGGCCAAATTTTGATCAGAACACCTTTTATGCACTTAGAAAATAATACCGAACTCGTTTTTTTTATTTATATATTTACTAGCTGAACCCGGTGTGAGCCTTGCTACGCATGCAACAAAATAAATGAACATTTAATAGAACCTGCTCATTTATGTTGTTTTTGTGAATGCATCTGGTTAAAATATTTTCGTTTACTAATGTAATTCTGAAAAAACAAAGATTTATGTTTTTAATTAAACTTTTGGATCGGTAGTTTCTATAGGTCTTTCTTTCTGCGTAGAAGCATTTCATTGACAAAAAATGTATCATCAAACGAAGCCGTATTCTGTCAGTTTGAATGTAATTTTCCCTTGCATAACCTTCGATCAACTTCTTGTGCATAATGTAGCACTGAGAGTAACTCAAGCATCCCCCATTCTTGGCTTAGCAGGGGTCAAACTTCTATCAGTACATGCTTCGTACCCTAGAAATACACATTTTGAGTTTAAGTTGCATGGATAATTCTCATTTTTGGTTCCAATTTCTGTTTCGTTTGTGTGAGAGGCCACCCCCCCTCCTCCCACCAGAGAGATAAGGTCTCAAACCACCTTAGAAAAAAATCTTGTCTAAAACTCCCCACATGCCAAAGTTGGTTCCATTTGCTTGATTAGTTTTCGAGTGATGTGGCAATTTGTGTTTCATTGGTGTGGGAGCACCCCCTTCCAGATGAGGGAGGAGTCTCGAATCATCATAAGGACCTTTACCGACTCCAAAAATCCCAGCATGAAAAGTCCGGACATACTGCATACAAATTTTCCGGCCATACTGCATACAAATTTGCATAGCAGTAGGCATAGTTCTCATGTTTGTTTGAAATTTGTGTTTCATTTGTATGGGGACCCCCGCTTTTCAGAGAGAGATGAGGGGCTTCAAACTACAATAAAAACATTTCTTGCCTTCAAAAACTCGCCTATACCAAATTTGGTTCCATTTGCATGATTAGTTCTCGAGTTATGCAGGAATTTGTTTTTCATTTGCATGGGAGCCCCCTTTTCTATAGGCGGGAAGGGTCTCGAACTATCATAGGATATTTTTCCAAACCATAGACCCCTGCATACAAATTTCCATGGCAGTAGGGATAGTTCTCATGTTTGGTTGAAATTTGTGTTTCATTTGTATGGGAGCCCCCCTTTCCAGAGGGTGGCGGGGTCTCAAGAAACCATAGAAACATATCTTGTCTTCAAAAACTCTTACATGCTAAATTTGGTTTCCTTTGCTTGATTAGTTCTCGAGTTATGCAGAAATGTGAGTTTCATTTGTATGGGAGCCCCCCCCCCTGCTTCCAGATATGGGAGGGGTTCCAGACTATTATAAGAACCTTCTACGACCCCAAAAACCTCTCCACGCAAAATTTCACGCCGATCGGTTCAGTAGTTTTCGATTCTATACGGTTCAGACAGACAGAAATCCATTTTTATATATATATAGATAGCTGCGTCCGGTGCGTGCGCTGCTACGCTTGCAACTAAATGAAGGGAAATTTAATATAACTGGCATCTTTATGGTTTTTTTTATCTTCTAAACCCCCCACATGCCAAATTTGATTCGATTTGCTTGTTTAGTTCTCGAGTTATGAAGTAATTTGTGTCTCATTTGTATGAGAGCCTCCCTTCCTGAGAGAGTAGGGGTCTCAAACAATCATAAGATCCTTCTCCAGCCCCAAAAACCCCTTCATATAAATTTTCACGTTGGTCGGTTCAGAACTTTCAGAGTCTATAAGGGTCTGACAAACAAACAGACAGACAGAAATTCATTTTTATGCATATAGAAATCTAGCCTCCAAAAACCTCCATATGCTAAAAGTGGTTTGATTTACTTGATTAGCTCTCCAGTTATGCAGAAATTTGCTTTTTATTTGTATGGGAGCCCCCCCCACCCCTGTCAAAATGGGGAGGGGTATTGAACTTCCATAGAAATATTTCTTGCCTCCAAAAAACCTCAACATGCCAAATTTGGTTTCATTTGCTTCATTGGTCTCAAACCACCTTAGAAACATTTGTTTCCTTCAATTTGCCAAATTTGGTTCCATTTGCTTGATTTGCCAAATTTGGTTCCATTTGCTTGATTTGTTCTTGAGTTATGCAAAAATTCGTGTTTCATATATATTAGAGACCCCTCTTTCAGTGAGCGGAGGAGTCTCAAACCACAATAGAAACATTTCTTGCCTTCGAAAAACTCCACACGCCAAGTTTGGTTCCATTAACTTGATAAGTTCTCGAGTTATTCAGAAATTTGTGTTTCATTTGTATGGAAGCCCCCCCCCCCCTGGCCCATTCCAGATGACAGAGGAGTCTCAAACCTCTATAGATACATTTCGGTCCTTCAAAAACCTTCAGATGTCAAATTTGGTTCCATATGCTTGATTAGTTCTCGAGTTATGCACAAATGTGTGTTTCATTTGTATGAGAGCCCCCCTCTTACAGAGGGCGGAGGGATGAAGAGTCACCTTAGAAATATTTCTTGCCTTCAAAAATCTCTACATGCCAAATTTGGTTCCATTTGAGTAGTTCTCGAGATATATAGAAACTTTTGTTTCATTTATATGACACCCCAACCCCCTCCCAGAGAGAGAGGAGGGGTCTTATACTATCGTAGAAACAATCATTGCCTTTAAAATCCCCGCATGCCAAATTTGGTTCCATTTGCTTTATTAGATCTAGAGTTATGGAGAAATTTTAGTTTCATTTGTATGACAGCACCCCTCCTAGGAGAGGGGAGGGGTCTCAAACCACCATAGAAAAAAAAAATTGTCTCCACAAAACCCCACATGCAATATTTGTTTCCATTTGCTTGATTAGTTCTTGAGATATGCAGAAAATTCTGTTTCATTTGTATGGGAGCCTCCCTTTTTAGAGAGGAGAGGGGTCTCTGACTACCATATAAACATTTATTGCCTCCAAAAACTTCCACATGCTTATTTGGGTTCCTTTGCTTGATCAGTTCTCGAGTTATGCAGAAATTTGTGCTTCATTTGTATGGGAGCCCCCCTTTCCAGAGAAGGGAGGGGTCTCAAACCATCATAAGAACCTTTGCCGGTCCCAAAACCTTTTCCATACAAAATTTCACGCTGATCGCTTCAGTAGTTTTCGAGCCTATTAGGTTCAGACAGACAGACAGAAATCCATTTTTATATATATAGATTTATTTTCCGTCGGCCTATTTCCTCACATGGTAACAATCACCGACGCCAGGCAGGGAGACGACTCCACCACCTGGACCCTACCTATGAGCCGGGACCAACGGCTTTACTTCCCTTCCGATGGAAGACGAGACCAGATTTTTTGACCTTAGAAAAATCACCGACGTCGACTGGGATTGAACCCAGACCCACTGGGGTGCAAATTAGCAGTCACGCTTACCACTACACCACCGACGCCAGCACCGAGCTCGGTTGAACTTCAACCGAGTTTTTATCTGCTGATCGCTCGGTAGTCTGTTCAGTTCAAAATTGAAGAACCGGGTTCTCGTTATTTTTTTAATTTCGAACAATCTGTAAAATTTACCGAAAAACTCGGTTGACAAAAATAAATCCAATCAGCAAATACCGAACATTATTTAACAAAAATATTACTAAACGCAGTCAAACAATCCGACTTTTCTGTAGCAGTTACCGAATTCAGTTCTGTTTTAAAATGCAAGAATTTGGGTAATAGCTGCGTATCTAGCTTCCAATTTCATAGTAATAAAAACAGTTTTCTTAATAGCATTGTTTGTTGATGGAAAAATCCTCACACAATTTTCTATTTTCCATCCATTTGTTTGAAATCATTTTTAGCAGGTGGTTTTAGACATGCCTTTGCAAGCCAGAGACGTAACCTGCAACGTGTTCATGTGTGTGTGTGCGTGCGTGTGTGTGTGTGTGTGTGTGTGTGTGTGTGTGTGTGTGTGTGAAGATCCAACAACCCATTTCAGAATGTTTGGATAGTCACGCTTATTTCAAGGTTACTTTTACATGCAACAAGCCCAGCATGTTAACAATACCGATATTATTTGCATAAGGGCAGCACACTTCCAGATTTGGTAATGTAAAATTTCCACACCAGACACGTATTTGGTATTATTTAAAAATAAAGTTATTGTTATATAGTTCTAATCAGATTGATCTCACCCATGGCTGCTTCCTTAATGACACTCGCTTGCTCATTCGTAAAAATACAAAAAAAAAACAACTTGGACTCGTAACGAATTTTATGCTTCGTTTGCGGCTTCTGACCATCAAATGGCCGTTTTCTACACGCACTGGTCTTTTTTTTCATTCTACACTCTGCCAATAATCAAAACCCCTGCTTAATATAGGCGACTTGAACTCTTAAACTGTTAATAATCATCGATTCACTCGCGACAAAGCGGAAAAACACTCAAATTTAATAATTTATGTCTGGATGTCATAATACTAACACCAATAAAAAAAACCCAAACAATCATGTGAAATTCCACATAACATTCACTTATTCATAAATTAACAGAACTTTCTGAATAACACAAAATAAGTTTATGTAGAAAATAAATTGTATACGTGGCCACACGAAGTGGTTATTTGTACACGTATAAGGCAGCCATTCATTAATTATGTCACGCAAATCTGGCCGAAAATTAACCTCTCCCTCCCCCATGTCACAAATTGTCACAATTTTTGTAACCCTCCCAGGCAATTATGTCACGTTTTTGTTAACCCCCCCTCCCCACTCAAAACTTTTTATTCAAATAGCCAATATTAGTCACAAAAAATCATTTTTATTGTCATACAGAAACAAATTCAACTTCTCTCATATTATATCAAATTGCATTCTCAAATAATACCATTCAAAAATAGATTCAATCCTCAGTCCAATGGTTTTGGTAGATGTTGGTCAGCATTGATGACTGGAAGATATCTGCGTCCGCTGAAGCACTCGTAATGGTTTCTCCACATCAGTCAGATCAAGTTCTTCGTCATCTATCCATTCGCAATCGAAGTTGTCTTTGTTGGTTACAACCATACATTCCTGTTTACGTTTTGCCACAACTTTAGACTGACGCAATTTTTCTGAAATTGAACGGATGTATAGCTTGTGCATCTTATGTGCTCGCGAAGCATGACTAAAGATGCAAAAGCATAGGCTACAGCTGGAACACACCTCGTTCGTTCAATGAGTTTTTAATTGAAGGACAGTAAAGATCATACGGAATCGTTCCATATCCGGACATCGATTTAGGTAGAATCTGTTGAGCTTTGTAATGAGTTCAATACGAACATTGATGGGAAATGCTGTGGTTCGTCCTTCGATGACCCAATCAATCCTCGAGATGTTTGCGTCAGAGAGATTGGTGGAGGCAAAAATCCATTGCAGATAACGTGATCGATGCTACTCGCAGTGGTGAGCAGCATTTCCTGTAAAAATATAAATTTGTGCACATATAACAATTATTACACCATCAAATGCATCTCAAAATTTTACCTATTCTGTGCATTTCGTATCTGAGTAAGTATTGGCTGGTTCGCACATGAGTTCCAAACCAGTGTTGGTCATAGTCAACGAATTGACTTCGGATCTATTTCAGAAGCATCAGGATCGATATATTCAGCCAACGTCGGATGACCGTCGATGACCACATCATTCCAGACTTCGCCAAAACTTCACCAGCGTACTGGAAATTTTGCTTCCAAAGCTGAATCAGTTGTACGCAATTGGGAATCCAGATGACTACCAAACTGGTCGTGTGGTATTATCAATCCAGAAAGCTCCTTACCAGGCAGTGACATACGTCGCTCCACTCTATTGAAAGCACTCTTCCCGGAGCGTTCGTTGCAATGAACAGCGTGTCAAGGTTGTACTTCTAAAATGGTGTATTGCTATCTGTATTACCTTGCGATATCTCGGATTTTCATCAGGTCCACTGTCGACGGTAAAGATTAGGACTGGTTTGACCAATCCATCAAACTTAAAAATACCATCAAACGATTCAAGAGTTAGAAGCCGCTTGATGTCTAACGCATGAGAAAACGCCGTTGACGAAGCGTGTTTGCCTGACCGAATTGCAATGTAGTGGGCCTGAAAACCAACAGCCTCCGGTTTGCCAAGACCATTCGGTTTGATTTCGATTCCAGCGTACACGGACGGAATTAGTTTATGCTTATTTGCAACCATCCAATCGTGGTCAGGAAGCGTGATTTTGTACTCCACATGCATAAGCATGGGAGACTGCTTATTGGCAGCCGTTAGGCCTATCGCCACTTTCGCCTTATCATCCTGACTGATAAATCCTACTTCATTGGGCCCCAGCACAGATGCCAGTTCTTCCAATGATCTTATGGTCGCTGTACAGAATCGGCCATCGGGATGATCGTTGTGTTTTGCATTACTTGCGCGCATCAACTTCACTGGTACAGTATTTACGTGACATTTACCTTGATGGGAATTGGCTCGTTTTGGGATTAACCGCAGATATGTTGCTGTTCTTTGATATTGAATCCTTGCCTTGTATTGCAGAAGTCAACTCATCTAAAGTTTTAACGCTTCTGACGCTCTCATCACTGCGCTTTTCGTGGGCCGCAGATCCATGAAGTGCGATATCGCATATTGCCTTGAGCAGCTCCGGTTGCTGCTCTTCAACACGAGGGCGGCCAGAGAATTTCGGAATGAAAGATAATTTCCTGAAATTTGATATTTATATCTACTGTGCAAACAAACTAGTTAATATATCATATTTACCAGCCTCTGGGATGTCCCAATTAACAGTTGTTTAGCTCTGCTTCATTTTCTCATCGATGCTTCTGCTGCCGCTCTTGCTCGTCTTCCTTGATTTTGAGATTCTTTTCAAGTTTGATCTTTTTAATTTTTAGCTCTTCGAGTCTCGACTGATCATCATCCGTCAATAGTCCAGCAGACTTCTTGTCAATCAGAAGCACTACCTCAGAGTTCAGATTATTTAGCTCAGCTTTAAGTTGTTCCTGTACTGGTGCAGGGCGTTTATTTGATGATGACGGCTGAGCCATATACTCAATTTCCTTGATGGGTTGCGCGGGTTTCACTGTCGGCGCTGATTCCTTAGAGCACTCATAGACTTTCCCATAGTTGAAGAAGTTTACCTTTTTCTTTAGCTGCAAGGCATGAAGCTCTTTTATTTTGTTATTGACTTGCTCTTCAAGTGCGGTGTTGTCATTGCCCTTCCGTTCATTCCAGAAATTAGTAGCATCCAATTGGCACTCCCTTTTCTTCTTATCCGGTAAGTCTTTTACATACGCATTGTACAGCGTATTAAAAAGTTCTCCACGATTCATTTTCCAAAATACACTAACTGCGCGAACCAATTTTTCACCAATAAACACTGGACTTTATTCACTGACGCACACTGAATGAGCTGCAGCTGTCATTCATGAACGGTGAATAGTATTCACTTCTAACTGAAAAGTACCACATGAGTCGAAAAGTACGCATTTTGAAGAAAAGTGGCTTAACTCATTATTAAGAGTATACTTTCCTCATTTCTGAGTATTGCTTACTCATTTATGAGTATCAATTAATCATTAATGGGTAACGAATACTCAATTAATGAGGAAAATATACTCCTAATAATGAGTTAAGCTCACTTTTCTTCAAAATGCGTACTTTTCTGACTCATTAATGGGTACTTTCAAGTTAGCGTGTTAGGTATGGTAGGTGTCGGAGCCAAACACCGGATCCGTAGGGTACTTGAAGTAGTTTGCCAGCTCTCTTGCGACAGAACTCAAACGTGTCCTAACACGGTAGGAAAGGAAATAGGTGTCGC
>JASCZW010018106.1:0-16029 GCA_034211315.2 Aedes japonicus
ACACTAGTAGTACTACTCTCACTTAAGTAACAAAATTCCGAAGAATGGAATGGTGTTGGTTTCGCGTTGGGTTGACCACTGGAAACCGATTACCCGATTTTCCTCTCAAACTTGAAAAAAAGCTCGTATCCCATGTGGTTTAAAAAAATGTTATTTTAACACTATATTTATTCGAGGATTTTTTATTTTACTTTTTTCTAGGATACAGTATGAGAAAGAAAAAGTTAATCCAAAAAAACATAGACGACTAAAGTTTGCTCAACAACGTATCATTGTCTTTGCTTTCATCAGAATTACTGGCGCCAATTTTTAGAACAGCATGGTGTATGAGTTTTTTTTTAAGTATGAGGGGAGAATCGGGTAAAATGGACCATTTGCTGGCATATGATCATAGTAAAATTTGTTTCATTCAGTTTCCCAGCTTCAAAATCATTTGAATTTAGGTGGTACTCGGGTACCGTATCAAACACTTAAGAGGTAAAACAATCGAAGCTCCCTCCCCCACCCATTGCTACTTTTCAAAATATTTTTATCCAAAAACTTCAACTTGCAACTTGCATCTTGCCTTCCAACTTTGACTAATATGTCACTGAAATAAAACCTGAAAAGGTACCCGGGCACCCTTTCGAACACATAAGGGTTAATATCAATTTTGGATTTTTTTTTATTGCTTAGGGCATGTTTATAAACCACGTAAACACATTTTTGAAAATCTACGACCCCCCCCCCTCCTTTCTCGTAGACTTTTCTCCATATTTTTTTTTTGAATTTTAGTATGGAGCGTTGACTTTGGTCAAGCCCCCCCCTCTTCCCCAGAAAAGTCTACGTGGTGTATGTATAGCCCGTTACTAGACTCTTTTATTGCTTATTTTTATTTTATTATTAGTTATAAAAAAAACCAATGGTCAAAATCAAGGGAGGCCCTGGTGGAAAAACTTACAATCCAATGCAGTCATAGAAGCGATCTTAAATATGATAAGGTTCATCCAAGATCTGCCTTGCTTCAGAAAGTTTCTGGAAAAGTTTGGTCCCAAAACAGTGCAATTCTCTGGCATACCTGACATTGTTTAGGCACGGCCATCTTTCGTGTTGATGAAACATTGAACATATCTTTGATATGGGGAAATATGTATTTTGTACTGGTCTAGGGAATTTTGCAGCCCAAAATTATTTTGTTCAAAGGTTTCTTTAAAATTAGAATACTTCCTCAAAAAAACCGTCAGTTGTATTGAAATTTACTTCTAAGAAATCAAAGAAAATCAAAGAAAAAATATAAAAACAACATGCATTCGAGGTCAAACCTCGAACATTTTCAGAGAACTTTGTTTTTTTTAGCAAAGCTGGAATATGCCGAAAAATATGGTGAAATATGAAAACTTTAATTTCGTTGTTGGAAATAGACTAACGCCTGCGTGCGTTAGATTTTAGACACCAAAATAATAGCAGTGAAAAATAGTTTAACATAATTCCACAAATTGATTATTTATTTCACAATAAAAAGAGTAATATCTACATTAGAAACAGTTGATTACGATGTTAATCTTTCTTTCTGTAAATTCTCGAACTTTCTGTGGTACACCTGCTATTAGGTTCCGCACACCCGCCGTGACGATTTGCCATCTTTTCTTGAAACCATCGGTACCATTTGCTTTCGTCTTAGTTTTGAAGTGTTTCCGCTTAACGAGAGCCAAGTACTTCTCTATTGGGCGTTGTTCTGGACAGTTTGGTGGATTGACAGTTTTTGGCACGTATTTGACGTCTTGTACCGTGTACCATTCCAGGACGGGTTTCACTTAGTGACAAGAGGCCAAATCAGGCCAAACTGAGCTGGATAGTCGTGGCTTCTGACAAATGGTAGCAACCGGATTTGCAGACATTCTTTCTCGAAACTTTTAGATTTTCGACCACAACTACATATGACCTGCCAAATCAAAGACTTCTTCGGGAATTTGGACACCTCCTTTGTCCGGAAATACTCGGAACCGGTGGTCCTCTGCATTGCGCTATGAAAAGCCAGACTAGGAAACATTTTAATGTCTTCGAGTTCGTATGTTTCGTCGTCCATTAAGATACAATAAAACGTTTGCAAAAAATGGTGTCAGGCTATTAAGCACGAGATTTTGCAGTGAGATTTTGCTTGTCATCACGGTTGGGCACCATTTTTACTTTGCACGCCTTCAGTCCTTGCCTCTGCTTCACTTTTTGTACGTATGATTTTGACTTCACAACTTTGCCAGCCACATTTTGCATAGTAAGGTTAGGATTTTGCTAGAATAGCTACCACTTTCTTGTCCATTTTTCGGGTGCATAATTTACGATTTATTCCACTTCCACAAAACATGGTATTTTTTGGTAGTTTTAGTTAGCTGCCGTTCATACAAAATGAATGTAACAAGAATGTGAACATGTTGTACCACAAAATTAAGTGGAGAGTTTTAGCTGTCATATAAGTGAAACGTTTCAGCGATCCTTGAAATAATTCAAAATCTACAATGAAAGAAAAGTGTCCGAAATATAACGTGGACAGGCTTTAAAGTTGCTCATGAAAATAATGAGAAATTGTGTCTTGCAGATATTTGGATTTCGAAGTTTATAGCCCAGAAAATACTCACTCAGTTTGAATAACTTTCTTAATTTTAGCCTGTTTTTGTTGAAAATGTTCACCGAACTTTCCCTGAAATACTTTTAAAATTCAAATCAGATTTACTCCATAAGTTTAAGTAAACTTCATGTCAAGGTTCAACAAACTTCCATATCTCGCTTTTCTGGAAAAGAACGAACTTTTCGATCGATCAATTTGATTCATTCTGCTGTCAGATTCAATATGCTTGAACAAATGGATATCCAGTCAGGCTGAGACAAACCACATGAGTAGCGCTACTTCAGAAGGTATCAGACTACACAGGAACAAGAAACATCCGCCCAAATGCGCCAAAATGGAAACAAGCAAAAACACTTTCCTCCCGCCGACGACGAGACCTCCGCAAAATGAAATGGTTCCTTCGACTAGAAAGTTCTCCACGCACACAAACTCAACCGAACGTTTGCATCTCTAACGGAATGGAAAATTTCCTGAGTTCCGTCTGAAAAAATAACAACCTTCGATCAATGTTGAACACGACGAAGATAGATACAACGAAAAAAAAAGAAAGGACTAACGTTAGCATACATCTCCCGTTCTCCGGCAATAAAAATGATTCCTCCCCTCCCCCCCGACAAACCCAACCAACTCCCTTCGAATTGCGTTATCGAGTGAAAAATGAGAAGCAAAGTCTGGAAAAACTGGGACACATTTGCCTTCGATCGGACTCGGCGAAGAATATCTAATAACAGCACCCCCGCCCCTCCAGATTTCCTGCCGGTCTACCTGCTGCCTCCAGAAGGATCTCAATCAACTTGCTGCCAAACTGTTCGGAGCTACGATATCGCCCGAAGGAGGGCGGAAAAATTAAAGGAAATAAAAGGAAAAGTCCCCCGGCGACTTGAGGCATTTGAAAGCGAAACCTCCCTTCCGTCCTCCCGACCCGGGGCATCAACCAGCAAAACTTGGACCAAACTTGGACCGAGGAAATTCCCCTCGAAGGCAGCAGTAGGTAGGGGGGAAAACAAAGCGGCAAGACTATATCTAGCCTGTCATCAGTCATAATTTTAACATAATTTTTCTGTTTATGTTGTTCCATTCTGTTTCGTTCGGGTTTTTATTTTGATACGGACCGAATTCCCTTGCTGGGGACCGAAACGATTTAAGTAGGTATCGCATACACAAATCGGTTGGGTAGAGGCCAATCGTTGATTTTTCCGGACATGCTGTCAACTTGCGTGAGTGTGCGTGGGTGGGTTCGAATTAGTTTTCGCAGTTAGCAATTTGTGCTTTTTCACACTTACTTTTGCGACTGGGCTCAGGGGGGCGGGAATTCGTAAGTCTATTTCGACAGTTGTGGAAGATAGGAAAATTGCGGTTGTTTTCCCCCGAGAGAAACAAGAGACCCATCCGATGTCATATTTCGGTTGTCAAATGCGATAATTTAGATATGACACGATGGTGTTGATGGTGCCGGCAGTGGCAACTTTACATCCCGCATCGTTATTCGTAAATGGCAAATCTGGCAAAGCTGCTAGACGTGGGAAAACTTCCATTATCAAATAATCTTCCCCAAAACACCTCCTGCTACTATGTACTGCAACGGTTCTCTTCGATCGCAACCGGGGATGGCTTTCCAGACTAATTCCGCATGGATGTCATGTTCTTGTTGTAGACGGAATCTTTCCAGAATCTCTTAATCCTATTTGTGCCCTGGCTGGCGCTGGCTGGCTGGCAACGTGTGTAAAAGGATTACGCCGTTGCCGCGATTCGATGTAATCGCGCCATCGCGGCAGTGGCTGGAAGAGGGTTTTGCATGTGTGGCCACACACAAACACACACACACACACACACACACACACACACACACCCAAACGCCGCCTCTCGGTGGAAGGTGAAAATGGTTGATAGAGTTTTTCATGAAGCGTGGGTGGAAATAATCTTGATTTATGCATTCTCAAGATTAAATAAAAGTGAATTAAAATGGGAGCGCATTTTTTTGTGGCTTTTTCGGCTATGAGAATGGGAACGGGATGCTTTTGTTATCATTTTGAAATAATCGAGTCTTCATGAAGTCATATTAGCTGTAAAAATGCTCTTTAAATAAGTTCAAGGAATCGCCCTTAAACCTAATTAAAAATCACTTTTACAGCTAATATGGCACCCAAGTTAAGTTTTGATGAGCAGCGAATTGTGTTGAAATCTCTCATTAATTAGAACTCCGTTGTAGTGGAATTTATATCTGACTAGCTGACCCGGCAGACGTTGTCCTGCTTACAATTAAACTACTTATTGGAAAATTGGAGAAGGTATTAGCTCGAATCGCAAGCTTATGGTTGTTAGATGGCGTTCGATCTAAAGTAGTCTTGATCTTGAACATTTGAATGAATCCATTGGGCCCATGAAGCATCGCTTGCAATTGTTGTACAATGTGCCACTTCATGGTGGCATAATGTTGCTGAGTGAATCTCCATTGAAATAAATCTGTAGAAACTCATTCGCTTTTTGGTAAATTTGACCTGTATCGTAGACGCTTTCACAATTTCATAATTTACTGATTTTTAAACTCTTTAAATTCTTATGGTTTAATGTCCAAAAATTTTTTTTTAAATATTATTATGTGCGTTGCGCCAAACGAAGTCATTTGAAACCAACCATAATAACTCTGGATGTTCTGCAGAAAAGGTTTAGGACCACTTCCTGATCCAGACACCAATGAGCGCAAGGGCTCTGGTGTTTCATTTGGGAACTTCAATGCATTACAATGATAACAAACTACACTCATTGATCCAATGGCAACTGATATATTCGCAATATCATCAACCAAAGGCAGCACGTTTTTTGTGGAAGATTTTGTGGAATAAAGGCTTGCCTTCGTAATCGATTTATAAGGTTATGTTGGGCACGATTTTTACCAGATCTTTCTGATACTTGCTAATTACGCTTCTTTTAAACTCCATCGCTTGTAATTTGAGCTGCTCTTTCTTCTTCACTCAACATCATTAGAGCCCGTGAGATCCGTTGTCAATCCAATTCAGTTTGAGTTGCACGCTGATCGTCGCTCTAGCTCGTTCAAGAGTTTGCTGAACTAGCAGCCGACCGATATTATTCTGTCTAAGCAACAGAACAACCATACTAATTGAAATTAACTGAAATCGCGACTTAATCAGTGTCTTTTTAATGTCTAGTAATATCGTCGTCTTCACACGGCGAACGATACTAATGTAACCAAAAACGTAATTACACATCTGTCAGTTCAACACTGAAGGCATAAACTAATACTTTCACTATCCATTGACCTACATTCCAATTCTTGACCAACAATATAATAGGGCCTATCAACATTTGTAAACATACAGCTTCTGAGCACTTTCTCGCAAGCCATAGGCTACAAACACACACATCTATAGCACCATCGTGTAGAGAAACTTTGCCCAAATTATGGTATTGGTTTGGGTGGGTGGCCTTTGGCTTAAGAAGAAAAAGGCTCAGATATGTTTGTATACATATGTTGATAGGCCCTATTCTATTGTTGATCGCTGCGAGGTGTCACCAATACAAACGTTCCAGTTTATACGTGCATCTACACGCTATAAATCGTTTACACTGAAGTTACTTTTTACACAGGAATCAGTGCGATGAAAAAAAAACAATTTAAAATACCAAGTAAATTCCTGAATCCGCGTAAAAACCCGTAATTTAAGAAAACTTCGTAAAAAAACAAAGAAAAGTTAGGTTGGAGACGCGTTTTTGATCAAATTTAAGCGAACGGTATCTATTCGTATGAATAACGAAAACTTCGTATTTTGTCCGCAAACCACGTCAAATTCCGACAACCCCGTAAAAATTTGCGAAATAAGCGACTCATACACTTGAAAATTGCGAAATAAGCGACTCAAAAATTTGCGAAATAAGCGACTCATACCCATACACACTATCATTTTTTGTATATCTTTTCAAAGGTTCTGAGTAACAATCAGTGATTCTCTCCTCTCTCGTTGTTTTTTTTAAATTACGAAACCATTTTAATAGTTTCCAACAGTTCCTCCTTACAAATCGTCTTGCTGTTTATCTTATTATGATATTCCCATACAAAATCACAATTTGGTTTTTATGAGATTTTTTTCATTTTCCAGTAAATTTTTCTTATTTTTTCTTCAAATATAACTGTTGGAAACCAAGGCGAATCAAACAAAAAAAATCAAGAAAATCCATCGTGTCGTTCGTGACTTATGCTATCACGAACGGACAGCATTTCATTTTTATATATACAGATAGATTTACGACAAGTCATACGATTACGACGAAACAGATCTCAACTATCATTCTTTTTCCGTATTTGAAAGAATCGGATTCGTTGAATGACAGAGGGGCATTTCAGGGAAAACATGAGATTGATTCTAGGTTGCTTAATTTCCCTTGGACTCACTCAATGGTTCATATACGAAACATCAGTGGAGATCGAAGTAAGCTTTGGGCGAGAGCGGACGTGTTGAATTGTCGGTGTTAGATTCTTCCATTGTTCCCATCAATTTTTAAAATCATTGAAATTTCTAATATAAATTGAGAATAATACATTATGCAGTATTATAGTGCATTAGTTTTCGGTTGTCCTTTTTGTCCAGTGTGCTCTTGAAAAGAGTGAAGGTAGTGAAAAAGTAGCATTCAAGAGAAGAGTTTGGTCTCGCGCGCTTCGGGATTCGTCAAAAAATTCAATGGCGAACCGCATATTCATAACTAGAAATTAGAAGAAAAATTAGTATTCTCCATTTAATTCAAACAACCTTTGCTTATCTGTCGAAAATAAGCAAAGGAAGTTGGAATTAAATGGAGAATACTAATTTTTCTTCTAATTTCTAGTAACAGGTATTCCACTAAACAGCTCAAACCCTCTAGGACGCATATTCATGTTTTCCGACCCGCATTGGTGCCGCTAAAAACTGACCATTCAGTGTGCAAGAATGTGCCGATTGCGAAAAGTAGTCTCCCAGGACAATGATGGCTGCCCCCAAAACGTTCGTATTTGTTCAGGCGGTTGAAGTGAACAGTGCTGGTGCGCGCACGCCTGTAGTAGTGTTTATTTTTGTATGTGGATAATGGGCAAAAAAAAAGAATCTTGAAAAGCCGGAAGCCAGGAAAGAATCAAAAGGACGAAAAAAGTTGCCTACACTCTAAGATCAGTTGACCTAAATATAGGTGCAGAATACCCATAATCGCGAAAAGTGCACATATCCATAAGTTATTACTTACCCATATTTGAGTATTTTTTCCCGTGCAAATTTACTCAAATATGGGTAAGGTCAACTTTACCCATTAATGAGTATGTGCACTTTTTTGCGATTATGGGTAAACTGAGCTTAGCGTGTAGAGCGGAGGGGTTGGCGACTTACTCGTTGCAACAAACCCTAATGGATGTCGTATGAATATTAGGATTACATTCGGCTTACAATGCTCAACTTCACCTCTGCCATCTATGCCGGATCTGGCGTCCTCTGTGGTTTCATTTTCTGTCCAGTGATGAAATAAGCAGTGAAAATTCTCTTCCACATCCACACTAGACCCTTCAAAATTCGATGCTAATGAATCTGTTTTCAATGAATGAAGTGCAACCTACAGTTGTAGAACAGATGAAAGAAGAAACTATCTCTCTTGCCAAATTTGAATGTTGAGTATCACTGGAAATTTGCCGGGAATCGCAAAAATGATCCGACTTGGTGAAACCCTCGTTAAAATGCTTGGTGAATATTGCGAAGCAAACACTAAGACCTTTCTGGCTGATACCGATTTGGAAGCCCCTGAAACTGTTGTTTTTTTAAATCAGTTTCACGTCACGATTGGTTTGATTCGAAGTTTCAACACTTTTCAAACAAACTAATTTTTTGAGCAAATTGACTGTTCGTATTCCTGTTCTTGCTGAAAAAATGCTCTAACCGCGTGACGACATTCGTCATGTTGATGATATCGCACGCAGTGTAAAGGTTAACGAGGCCCTTATGTATACAAACATAATTGAGACATTGAAGGTTCTGTTCTGAAATCTCCAAAATAGAGAACTTGCCCGAAGAAGTATACAAGCTTTCGGTGTGAGGAAACTTACAAGAACGCTAATTACTTCAAGAGTTTCCCTGATGTAGTTCGTCTGAACTTGTATCAAGACGAAGTGGAACTGGGAAATGCGCTGTGTTCCAGGGCAGGAATTATTAGAGTTTCTGTGATCGATTTCAAAGTTGAAAACTTTCCTAGTAAGTGGAATAGTTAACCAGCAACCGGGTTCCTGGTTATCTATTGTTCTTCGATACATTACATACATTACAAACATTTATTGACACTACATCAATTACATTGATAAACCCTCGTCAACAAATCTACGCCAATTCACCCGAATTATCAGCTGCTTCTCTCCATCCTCGGTTGCGCTCCACGCTCTCCAAGTCTTGGTTTACCTACTATCTATTCTCCACCTAGAGTCGATTGCTCTACTTTCCTAGATGAAAAGCTGTTGGACCTGTCACTTAAATATTCCAATGTTATTCTGATCGGAGATATCAATATCGATCTGAATACAACAAACGCTAGAGTTTCACGCTTTAGAAATATTCTGGAGAACTTCGGGTTTAACTTTGTCAACAATGAACCAACAGACTTTCATTCTGATGGTAGCTCATTGATTGATTTCCTGATTAGCAACTATATTGACTTTGTTCGAAATATCAACTTAACTCAACTTTCAACTTCAAAACGTGCCGTTGCCCTATACGGAACTATCAATACACTTTCTTTTCATGTCTATTCGTTCTAGCAATACATTACCGTCCACTCCTAGCGCTTCGCATGGAGATGAGAAATTATCTGCCTCTGCAAACTTCATCAAAGTTCCTGCTCCCACTTTTTCTCAGCACGATATATCTTTTCATCACTTAACATATCTCGTAGCAATATGAGTTGTCCTAGATCGTTGAGAGTTTATAATCGTATTGGCTATCCGCTGCTAAAAAGAACGTTGGCCAATTTTGATTGGTCCCAATTATACAGTGTTACCGATTCCCACCTAGCACTCGACCTCTTCAATAGACACATAATGACCCTATTCGAAAATTTCGTTCCTCCGCGACAAATACGATCCAATCAGAATTCTTTGTTGTTTAATGATGAAATACTAAAAGCTATGATCGATAGAAACATTGCTTATCATCTTTGGAACTCCACTAGAAATAAATTATGTGAAAATCAGTTCAAAAGGTTACGTAATCAAGTAACCAGCTTGATAAGTAAAGGTTAATTTAACTTAAGGCCTGCTAACTCCAATAAAAAGTTGTGATGGAAACTTAAACATTTGAATATTGCCACTAAGTCTAGTCGTAGTGTTCAAATTCATAATACTAGTGGCGAAGTAACTGCATTTTTGGAGCTAAAATTAACTTCGCTCCCGCCAGAGAATTCTGATGGTTTTCGTTTTTCTTCATGTAATGATTTAGAAGTTTCAAATGCAATTTTATCTATTTCAGCTAACGGAATTGGTATGGATGGTGCTTTCTTAAAGTTTATCATGCTGATATTACCTTCCATAATAACACCACTCTCCTATCTGTTCAATTCAATTATTGAAACCGCCAGATTGCCTCGAGCATAGAAGACTGCAAAAGTCATTCCGATTCGAAAAAGACCTAGTTTGAATAATCTTCGTCCAGTCATTATCCTATACACATTGTCCAAAGCCTTTGAAAAGATCTTTAAAAGTCAGATTCAAGAATATGTTCATCGTTTCAACCTCCTCAATCCATACCAACCTGGTTTCCGATATGGGCATAGCACAACCTCATCTCTCAGGTACATGATGATATCCATAAATGTATTGATAAAAAAAAGGAGTTTCTGTTTTACTTTTGATAGGTTTCCCAAAAGCTTCCGACAGGTTTGCACATATCAAACTAACGAAGAAACTATCCCATAAATTTAGATTCGGTCGTAAAGTCGTTTCTTTAATCGAGTCGTACTTAAGTGCACGTACGCAAGTGGTTGATATCGAAGGTATTCGTTCTACCCCCATTAGCATATTGCCAGGTGTACCCCAAGGGACTGAGCTTGGTCCACTGCAATATTCATTATTCAATAATGATCTTAGATGATTAGAACTTCAAATCTTCATGATTCACATGTTTGCAGATGATGTTTAATTTTATCTGTGTTCAATTGATTTATCTATGGAAAAAATGACTCGGCTAATTAATAACGATTTTAGAAATGTTTCGCTATGGTCATTAAAAATCTTATTCCTATAAATCCAACCTAAATGAGAGCTATGTTTATGTACAGACGGTAAATACTTATTTAATTAGCAAATATTATAATAAATAACGATACGATCGATTTACATCGAATACCTTGAAATATTTTTTTTTTTCAAGGTACGCTAGAGTAACACATTTACAACAGCAGCTCATGGCCTGCTTTTTTGATGAATTCTTTCAATTTGGAATCTGTGTGAATTAATTCAAAATTATACATCAGGATCCAAGCTATCTGCTTGACAAACTTAAGCTGTTTAGAAGCGCTTGAATAAGGCAATACGTTGTGCCGCAACATAACCTTTCTTATAACGGTGGTACCTTTTTCGTTCGAGCAATTGTTCTATGGAATCAGTTTCCTACAAACAAAATCTGCCATTAGTCACTATCGTCTATCCATAAACGACTATGGGAAAAAACAAAAAAAGATTTTTCATAAATTCGCTTACGTGACCATTTTCGTACATTGTACACATGTCATAAATTTTAAGAAACATCACTGCTTGTCATCAGCGAAATGCATTTTTTTACCATAAACGTACAATGCACGAAATGGATTTAGTGCCATCCAGCCAATTGCAGCTCCGCTTTTATCGTTCCTGAACATGATGGTAAATATTGATACCGAGGCGGCTTAACCCATTTGTTTACCTCAAAATAAAATTAAAAAAAAAACGCTTCGAAGCGTAAATGGAGACAATGTTGTGCACAGTTTAGAGAAACATTGAATTTTCAGCGTTATTTACACATAAAAAAAATATGAACAATAGCAAATGCGTACTCCAAAATGTCATAAAAAACTAAAAAGTGAAAACATATTTCTCCAGGAAATTTGAGCGAATTTTCATGAACATAAATCGAACACTAAACAACGTTGAACTGTAAATACTGTTTCGGTAATGCACATCACTTTTCACTGAAATTCAGTCTTATTAGTTTTACACGAACCTATGTGAAACTAGTATGACTTCTAAAAACGGCGAATTGCATTTAAAACAAATCGGACGCCATATGAGATCGTTCCTTGAGTGTTTGCGGTCGGGGAGGTTCTTTATAACTACAGGAATTAGCGGAGGATTTGCAAACATACGCTCTTCAGAAGCTCAATTCAGTTACCCATACAGATCGACATCACCTTCTGCTATTGAATAAGCGAACCTTACTGGCGAAAAGCTTTGTTCGCAAATGCATGTATGACTTTTCCTGTGCTGATCCAGAACCTCACAGCTCAATGGGCGACTAGCTAGAGACCATTATCCTTATCGCATTATAGATTGTTGAAAGTCTGTTTGGGAATTCAAAGTCAATTATTAGTAATATTTTTGAACATTGACTTGACAATTCTTACTGATTGAAGCTACAATCTCAAAAACCTATCGAGAAATGATGAAGTTATTAGTGTTTCAAATATTCGTGATGGTTGCTATTTTTCACATTTTTAATTGACCCTTACCTTCGCCGATAGACGTAGTCTAGGTCAAAATAGCCTGGGTGTTGTTAGACCAGCATTAAAAAGTATGTAAGAAAATTTTATTGTACACTCTTTAGAAAGCATTTGGTGGCTCTGAAAAGGGCCGTGTGGTTTGGATGATGATACGGACTATCCTTATGGCGTGAATGATAGTTGAGTATTTATTAGAAATATGAATTTTATTTACAAGTAAATACAATTTTAAAATAGCTTAAAGATTTCTTCGCTCAAATTGCTGCTCTGATGCTTTGAAGCCATATTCTGTGACATTTCATTTTCCCTTCAAAACACTTTCTCAAAAATATATACTTCCTATAGCAAGGTAGGGAATCTATTCAAAGCACTAAAATGAACAGAAACAATTTTAAGCACTGATTGGAATTTGAAGAGAACATCATCAACATTGAACAACTTGTTATAATAAGAATATGTCTGTTATAGGGAAATCATAACACTCCAGCAACTAGCGGGCTGTGATTGCAAAAATTAAGTAAACTTTGAAACGTTATTTAGTTAGTTTTAATACCGAAAGATGATTTTAAGAAAATCAGAATAGTAGTCCTGAAAAGAGCTTTTAAGTGTGAATTACATCATTTAATAGTTATTGATATTCTGTGGCAATTTGGGGACCGTGGCGCGAAATAGAGATGATTCTAGCCCGAAAAATACCATTCTGCCTATACAGACATAGTAATTGCGAATTTTAACAACTCAACGTTGCGCCATATCTATATCATCTACATGCAAATCGATATCTTCAATTATATCAATATCATAATCAAATACATCTATCTCGATATAACCTACATATATATCAATATCATCACCATATACAGCTATATAATGTTTATCATCTACATATATTTTTACATCATCTACATATGTATCTAAATATATGTACATCATATCGTGATATGGCTATCAACTCGACCATACATGTTTCCCTCCAAATTTGCAACGAGCTTGGCTTAGCACATGACTTCCACTAACCCATCATTCACTCTGGTTGCTCGCCCAGGTAATCTTCTGCAGGGCACTTACAACCGTCAGCTGCCAGGGCAGTACTGATCATTGCCGCTCTGCACAATTCCGTGCCTGCCGAGCAAATGGAGCAAAATCTAAGGTGTCCCCCTTTTAAATCGTGCATTGACACGTATTAGACATTCCTTACTTAAATATGAAGTCTGTGATAGGAAAGTACTATGCATTTAGTAAACTTACTCTGAAAAATCGGCATTATAAGACATCACCTTTTATTTGCGTTATTATGCATAGCTGAATATTAAAAATCAATTTTTCTAATTATTGAAATCGATGCGTAGAAAATGGTCCGATAGATTGGTGTAATTATTTTCAAAATCAATCGTGAAATGACTGATTAACATTATTAACGTTATTACCGTTATTAACGTTCGACACCTGACCGCTTTTCGTGACGCTCCAAATTTCCGTACTCGCAAAGTGTACCCCTGTATTGAAAACAAAGACGTAGTCCTACGTCAAAAACAAAATTCTATGCGGGTTTCCAAAGTTTCCTACGAGAATGCTTACAGAACTTTCTCCAGAAAATATTGACATTAAACTTTTAACTTTTAGCCGCGTTAAATTTTCCCTCGTTCATTTTCAAGCATAAACAACGAAATTGTTAGCAATCTTTCATGCAACTGACTTGATTTAGTTGATTTCGGGTTGAAAGTTACATGATAAGTTTAAGCAAATCTCTATAGAAATAAATCATGAATCTTAACAGGCGCCTTAATTTTTCATTCGTTTAATTCCATGCCAAAGGAGGTGCAAATAACGAAATTGCTTACAATGTTTCATGCGCCATACAACAATATTTGAAATCTTCCATAAAACAAACTACAGTGTGTCTCACAATAGGTGTAACCTTTTTTCAGTCTTGGTTTTTTCAGCTGGGTAATTTTAACAGCGGAATTGGTTATACCCGTTTTGAGTGTATTTTTTGACAGCTTATCGCAGAAGATGGATAAGCGATTCTGTTTGTTTATTTATCAGCTGCCATGGAACCCATACGGGAGCAAGTTTTAAAATTACAGTTGCAAAGGCTTAGACCGTGTCAGATATTCAATAGCCTTAAGCAGTTCGAAGTGAGTAAGCGTTTTGATCTTCGTACCTTGAAACGGTTCAAGGAAACTGGAAACGTCCATATTCAACACAAAAGAGGTGTCAGATGAACTGCCAGAACGAAGAAAAAGATCAAATGTGTGGGGGAGCAAATAAGACGTAATCCGGCCATATCTGGCTGAAAATTTCACTCCTCAGACATGATCTGGAATGCAAGCCGTACAAGAAACAACGGTTTCACGGGTTGACGGAGCGCCAAAAGCAAACCAGGGTCTAAACAAGCACAAATCTATTGGTTCGCCACGGTGACTGCGAGATTTCATTTTCGGATGAAAAGCTCTTCCTCCTTCAGGACAGTTATAATCAACAAAATGATTGTGTATGGCAAAAGTCTTGCCAATATTCCAAGCGATAAACTAGCTGTAGAACGCTATCAGAATGTATCGAAAATCGAAAAGGAAAACTTCCTCTTCTTTTCATATAACCTGACGTAAAACACTGAATATTGCATCGAGCTGGATTTGAAGAACCATCTGCTTTCTCATACTTCAACGCTGTAAGGGAATACACCATATTGTTTCCAAAAGGACTCAGCTCCAGCTCACAAGGCAAAGAAGACACAAGCGTGGTCCGCGCAAAAATTGCTCGATTTCATCACAAGCGAAGAATGGCCTGCATCTTCACGGGATCTCAACCTACCTGTCTACTTTGTTTGGAGTTACATACTTCAACATATAGGCCCTACGATAGAGCTTACTTTAGATCGATTCAAGAGACGACTGGTTGATATTTGGGACCAAATTCCTCAGGAAATTGTACGTGCCAGCTGCGATAGGTTTACAAATCGTTTGCGCAATGTTATCAAAGAAAAGGGTGAGGAATTCGAATTGAATTATTAATATGGTTTATTTCTATAACATGTATCTTTCAAATGAAAAAGAAATGCTGTAATCCCATTTTGTTTTAGTGACACCTATTGTGAGACACCCTGTAGATTCAGGCCTTATCTGGCTAAAATTTACAAGAAATATACCATTTTTTACCAAATTATATGTTTTGTTTTCTATCTGGGAATCATTCCATATTTGTGCATTAAATGACGCAGAAATTTACTTGATTCATTCAAAATTAGGCAATGAATGAAAAGTTTGCTTTCCCCATAGTTGTTACTCTATTTATATCAAAAGAATCGTGCCGTACCAGTTTCCAACCAGAGTTCGTTCGGCAATCTGGATGCAATTTACAAACTTTTAAGCACTGTTGAGATAAAATTTCAAAACTTTCATCAGCTTACACAGTTTGAAAAAAAAAACATGTAATTTTGTGCGTTATCTAATGCACATAAAAAGAATGCTAGATTTTTGGAATCTTTCATGTGAACTTCAGCCACACAGAAAAAAATAATGAATTTTAACAAACGCGTAAAATTTCCCCTCGTTTAATTTCAAGCCAAAGCAAGCGTAAACAACGTTATTGTTTCCAATCTTTCATATAGCATGCAACAATATTTGCAACGTTTCATACAACAGATTTGATTCCAGCGATATCTAGCATTTAGGTACCTTGAATAACGCAGAAAATTAAATTTTTCTTTTTATTTGTGC
>JASCZW010018107.1:0-16023 GCA_034211315.2 Aedes japonicus
TATGTTTGATAAGACATTTGGTATGTTTGTATCATGAAAAGTTACACAACTCTTTTTATAAAGTCAGAAACTTTCAAGGGATATCGATTTAATGTCGGTCTACAGGCACCAAATTGGGTCTATTCATGGATGCAACTTCGTCCCATTCGATGGATTTATTACTGAATGCAGTCACTGTACGGTTTTTTTTTAATAATTTTATGAATTAAGGCATTGCCAGCTGTATTCGCTTTACTTAACATACAAATTTCATACAAAAAACTAAAGTAAAACTGTTTTGAAACACATAAGTGATGTTCATATATGATTTACTAGTCATTCAATAATGAAAACATTATAATTCACTGTACAACGGCTTAGTTCCTTCGGTTTGTGTTTAAATGAGCAACTTGAATATAAGCAACCGCAAACACATGCATTTCCACTCGAAATTTTACCAACAACAACCTTTTTACTACGTTATTGATACAACAGGCCATAGTTGGGAACATACAAAAAAAATATGTCCCCAACATTGGGTCTATGATTTTCTTGTAAAATCATTGTTATTTGAGCAATGTGAACAGTTAGTTTGTAACGTGTAACTGTTTTCTGTACATCCAGGTGGCATTACTTGCTTTATCGATTTAATTAAGCCAAATTTAGATCACTTGAAGATCGTGTAGATCATCAGTTCAGCTTAACCAGTGAAATCATGATGCCCAAAAAGTTCAAGAAATCGATAATTACGCGGAAGTGAACAACTATAAGTTGATTAATATTGTCTCAATTGATTTGGATATCATCGGTCATTCTAATAGCAACATGATTTTGTTGATTATTGCTGAATTAATGACTCATTTGGTACATAGGCCGAATGAAGGAGCTAGGCTAACATTACATCCCCTAACCCTATATTGCAAATTGTTTTCATGATATACAAACATATATGTAAGTAAACAAATCGTATTGAATGCAAAAATATGGCTTATACATGCAAAAGTGGAGGCCATATACGTGCAAATTCGATTGTTTTCTTCGATTTGAAAAGGTTAGCGATGTATATCCGATTTAGTTCGTGACGCAGTACGATGAACAAATGACACATCGTATAGAAGTCGAAAATTTGCACTCTTTACCAGAGCCTTGAATTATCATAAAATATCAATGAGAAGTGAAAATGATTTTATCCCAATGTAATGATGATGTTTACTTTCCCGGTTTTCATGGTTACCGCTGTCACTTTTATGCCAACTGAATTTTGTTTGCTGCAATGAATGAAGTCGGCTCTATGTGCGGGTCAAAAATCTACTGTCACTGTTGTTTTGATTATCAATCGGTAAGCATGAATTTCATTTGATGAAATCTGAATATCATCTCTTGTGATGATGTTTTATTATTAAGTGATTTTGAACATCCAAACATGGAACAACCAGGGCCGTCATCATCGTCCCAGAGAAATAGATGCTAGCAATGTTGTGCAAGAATACCCTGGGCGAGCTGCCCTTGCATTTTTCTGATCCTGACGGGTATTTGATATTCATTGTGGTTGATTAAATTTCATTTCTGATGTTTTGAAATTCGTTTTGAAAATGAACTTGTTTACATAAATGAATATCAAAGTATTTTGAAAATTGAACGTTCATTCTTCTGGTTACGTTTGTTGTCATGAGTTATCATTTGATTTTCGCATGGAACTTATAGGTAGTCAATGTTATGTTGCCTGAAAATCCACGCATTTGAATCTAATGATCATGACTTTTACCAAGACTGCTCTTTACGATTTAACTTAAACATAATACGATAAAGGCCACAATAAATTGCGATTTTGACTAACAATATAGGAATATACGATACTATTTGAACTCTGTTATACCACTTGTGGTTGTCTGGGTAAAAATCGATGTAAGTGGAAAGCGGGAGGGGGCAGAGCGTCTCCGTTCAAAAACGTAAGGATGAGATTTCTAACAGTGGGTTCACAAATATAGGTCACTTTAATTTGCACACAATTATGGGCACTTCCATTTTATTTGCACAGTGAACGGATTGACCAACAATGGTCACTAACTGACAAAATTATTGTAGGGTTAAAAAATACCGAAGTTTTTCGAAAAACAAAAATAAATTTTATTTAATTCTAAAAACATAAACATAGCTCATAGAAAAAAACATGGCTATTGCTCAGTTCCTTTCATTGTAGACAGGTTCTCAATGAATTTGAATTTATGTTCTGGAATAATTTTATGCTGCTTTGACAGCAACGTCATCTTTACCGTCGATCCCTCAAGGAGAATTCTACCATGAGACGTGTTGATTCATCGTGAAGATCTTATTTGCGATTATTTTTAGTTGCTTCTTTTAGAAGTTGTTGAAATAAATCATGTGTTGACGTCTACGGAATTAGTGTATTCTATGTAGTAACGCCATTTTTCGATTTGGATGTTCCAGATACTTTCAATGTACGGTCGCGAGTGAATCTAGTTCAGTGTGTATTGACTAACTTCTAATTTCGTTCGAGTTCATAATGTTCGTTTCTTGGCAAAATTCTCCTCCTGGATTTCTAATTTTGTTTTATTTCTTGGGTTTCGTAAAAGCTTCCATCAGAATCGTCACTTATTTCTAAAGATTTTGCTGGGAAGCTTTTCGCATTTCGGTGCTCGGCACTTACTCCCGATCCGTCAATGAGATCAAACCCGTGAAAATCGCCATAACTATCATCACTTTCGTATGCAACACGGCCAACGCATCTATTTCTGATTTCGATTTCGTAAAACTTTCAAAATTCTCAGTGGGGCTCTTATGCGCAGAATTGTTCAATTTATTCCATATTTCTCGGCATAACAGTCCCACCGATCATTTTTCGTTAAAAGTGACATAAATTGAATCTTCAAATGAAAAAAAATGATAGGATTCATTGGATAAAGGGCGATACGGTCAAAATTTGGTCAATATCAACTTGACGTATTTCTTTCAATTTTGCATTTAAAAAACCTGAACACCCCTCATTTTGAAGGTGTGTGTGTTAGAATGTTGTCTCTATTTTGATTTTGGAATTCACTCTTCAGTTGTCAAAATGCCGTCCAAGCAAGAAGAGCAGCGTATCAAAATTTTGCTCGCGCATCGCGAAAATCCGAGCTACTCGCACGCAAAGTTGGCAAAATCGCTAAAAGTTGCCAAATCAACCGTTACAAATGTAATTAAAGTGTTTGGGGAACGTTTGTCGACAGCCAGGAAGTCTGGATCGGGGAAATCGAAAACCGGAAGCCGCTGAGACGACAAAGAGAGTTGCCGGTAGTTTCAAGCGAAACCCTAACCTATCTCTCCGAGATGCCGCAAATAAGCTGGGTGTATCGTCTACAACCGTGCATCGAGCCAAAAACGAGCCGGACTATCGACTTACAAGAAGGTAGTGACTCCAAATCGCGATGATAAAACAAAATACGACGGCAAAGCGCGATCCCGGAGGCTGTACACGACGATGCTGACGAAGTTTGACTGCGTGGTAATGGACGACGAAACCTACGTCAAAGCCGACTACAAGCAGCTTCCGGGACAGGAGTTTTATACGGCAAAAGGAAGGGGAAAGGTAGCAGATATTTTCAAGCACACGAAACTGTCAAAGTTCGCAAAGAAATATCTGGTTTGGCAAGCCATCTGTACCTGTGGCGAAAAGCAGCATTTTCATAGCTTCCGGGACTGTCAACCAAGAAATTTACGTGAAAGAGTGTTTGAATAAACGTCTGCTGCCTTTCCTGAAGAAACACGGTTGTTCCGTACTGTTTTGGCCGGATTTGGCATCTTGCCATTACGGTAAAAAGGCCATGGAGTGGTACGCCGCCAACAACGTGCAGGTGGTTCCCAAGGACAAGAACCCTCCCAACACGCCAGAGCTCCGCCCAATTGAGAAATACTGGGCTATTGTCAAGCGGAACCTAAAGAAGACCAAAAAACTGCTAAGGACGAGCAGCAGTTCAAGGCAAACTGGCTTTCTGCGGCGAAGAAGGTGGACAAGGTGGCTGTACAAAATCTGATGGCAGGGGTCAAGCGTAGGCCCGGCAATTCGGATTTGGAAAAGCGGAAGCCTAACTGAATATTTTTCCTGAATTTTATACTAATTGAACTTGAAAAAGAAATTGAATTTGATTTTTTAAATAAACGATTTCACCGATTTACACGCGTTTTCCCTTGACCAAATTTTGACCGTATCACCCTTTATGATGGTTTCCAACGTTATTTTGGACATAAAAGCATTATTTATTACGCCAATTCTTTCCCGATAACAAAAATATGTTTTTACTTTAATTGCATTTTGCACAGTTGTCTATTTTTCATAATGGGACAATTATGTGTAGAACGGCAGTATATCACTTGATATAGACTAGCTTCATATCAATGTTTGTACATCTACTTTTCACTGGAAATAATGCATCTGACGGCTCATATCAAGTGGTATAGCTCGTAGTCTGAACGTTAGTAGTCTTAAACAATTTTGTTAGGCGTGAGAAAGTTCAAAAACCATCTTTAACGATCAGTGTAAATTAACAGTGATTGGACATACCAGATTTTTGCATTGAATAGTCAAGACAGTGTTAACAAGAGGTGTTTTTTAAATTTATTATATCAATAAAGATTTTTCATAAGGGCCTAACTGACAAGCGTAAACAATGATTTCTTCCGTAAAATTCTCATCGCACAAAGGCTACCCATGTAAGCATTGACTATGAATATGACAAATCCTGAATCAAATAACTTGGCTAAGGGAACGTTCAATAATGATGTCAAGCAAAGTACTTACTCACCATCACCCCCCCCCCGTCACGTTTTTTTATGGACCTTCACATTTTTTGTATGGATTGTCACGTTCTCCAAGCCCCCCCCCCCCACTAATCATTATTGAATCTTCCTACCACTGAAGTAACCGGTAAATCAGTGCATAGTGGACGCTGTTTTATAAGTGATTGTAGTAATGTTGTAAAAATATTGATAGTTCGGTATAATTCACTGCTCTAAATTCATTAAAATTTGGTAAATCTTTGGATCCTTAAGTTCCTGAAATTATGATTTTTATAGCAATTTGATTTTGTTTTTATTGTTAATTTATTTATAAGAAACTTTTAATTTGTTAAATTTTTAAACTTAATTTTTTTAGAAATTTATTTTTTTTATTCTCAGATTTTAAGAAAGGGGAAATGCCGGCTTTGGCGGGTTTTCTTCTATTATTATCAATATTTTTTTTTTTAATTTGGCCAGACAATACACAGAGTGTAAATAGAAGAATATTGTGGCCGAGTTTAAAAATCTCAGATTTTTTTTAGATATTTAGAGTTTTAGATTTTTAGATTTCTAGTAGACTTTAAGGTATTCAGATTTTTAGATTTTTAGATTTGTAAATGTCTAGTGGATTTTAAGATATTTAACTTTTAATTTTTTGAGATTTTTAGAATTTTAGAGTTTACGATTTTTAGGTTTTTAGATATCTAGTAGATTTTTAGATTTTCAAAATTTTAGATTTTTTGAATTTTAAGACTTCTAGTAGATTTTTATATATTTAGATTTTTAGATTCTTAGATAATCAGATTTTTGGTTATGAGATTTTTAAATTTTTAAATTTTCAAGCATTCCTAGATTTTTAGATTTTAAGATTTTAAGGTTTCTAATAGATTTTTAGATATTTAGATTTTTGGATTTTTAAATTTTTAGATTTTTTAATTTTTTAGGTTTTAATTTTTTTGATTTTTAGATTTTAAGATTTTTAGATTTTGAGATTTTTAGATAAAACAAATTTTAGATTTTTAGATTTTTCGATTTTTGAATTTTAAGACTTTTAGTAAAATTTAAAATTTTCAGATTTTTAGATTTTTAGATTTTTAGATTTTTAGATTTTTAGATTTTTAGATATTTAGATAGTTAGATCTTTAGAGTTTTAGATTTTCAGATTTTTAAATATTTCGATTTTTAGATTTTTAGATTTTTAGAGTTTTAGATTTTTAGATAATAAAAACTTAACTCTTAGCTTCAGGACAAAGAGTCCCTACTGAGCCCTTGCGCCACATCATGCCGGCCAGTTCAGTGCAAGGGTGTCCCACTTAGGACCTGTGCATAAACCACGTTGACTCATTTTTGACAAGCTCAGACCTTCCCCCTCCCCCAACGTAGACTTTTCTCCATACAATTTTTTGAATTTTTTTATGGAGCGTAGACTTTGGTCAAACCTCCCCCCAGAAAAGTAACATATCAATATGAAGAAAAATTAAAAACAGTTAAATTTTACCGATAGGCCGAATTTTAGATCCATAGATCCACATTTGAACACTTTCCCATGTTTGCATAATAATGAAAATTTTATTCTATTTGGTAATTACTTATATTTACATTTCTGAATTTATAGTATATTTACGCTTCTTAAACTGGTTAAGTTTATTAATACAAACATAAGCCAAATTCCCCGTCGACTTGTGATGAACAAATTCTATAATGTTAAGTCTCATATATTTGTACACATACTCTTCCACGTCAATTCATCGACTTAAGTATTATAACACTTTGGACATCCGGGTTTTCTATCAAAATATAAGACTTGGAGTGATCCTTTAGTCTTATTTTTGCACGTAAAAGTCAAACAGTTAAAAGGGATAAGCATGAGGAAATGTCGAAGGCATAATTTATGCCCGCGCCGATCCACGCCGCCGCCGCCACCGCCAAGAACGACCGCGGCGCGACGCCAGCGCTGCGCCGCCGCCGCCGTTTAAAAATACCATATACGCCGCCGCCGATTCAAAATAGATCGGCGCACAGGTCTAGTGCGAGGATGAGCTTAGAATAAGTTAAACATGGTTAGTCTTCATTTATGTGAATTTTCATTGTCTATTTGATGTTCCATAGTTGAATTGGTTATGACTAGGGTTCTGATGCATGGTCAGTATCGGACGTCATATAAGTTTTTTTGCAATGAATCTGATTGACTGATAAAGGGCGCGCTTTGAAGAGTGCTCTTACTCCTCAAAGGGTTTAAATACGTTGGAAACTTTCAATAAAATTCGATTCATTGCCAACAAAACAAACAATGACAACTGTAACAACACTGAATACTTCATCTACTCAATACCGTCACATGCACTAAACAAAATCGACATGCAACGTAAACAAAGGTGCGGATAAACTACAATAGATCTAATTACTGGTCGCAGGGTTTATGTCCCGAACCGAGGAAAAAAAGCCAGTGGATGAATTTGGCGCAAAGTTGGCGCAACCACAAGTGAAATCAGTTGAGTTGTATGATCGGTATAAGCCAGCAACCATCATCATCGCTTATGTGAGTAAAAATGCATGCACTAGCATAATTAGTGATTAGTAATTAGCAGATAATTGATATCAATTATCTTCTAACAACTGTTGCACATAGGACGCTAGTATTGCTGGCTAATGAGAATGTCGTACAATATTTGTGAAGGGGTGAATGAGCTCATACCACGGGTCCAAAAAACGCTCGATCAAACATAGACCATTTAAACTTTTTCCTTGGATTGTAATATACTCAACATCCCGTTCCAAATTTTGTCAAATTGGAAGCCATCCTTTATACCATTTGACTACCGCCTCGAAATTTCAACGGTCTCTAATGGTGTTCATTGCGTTCCGGATACACTTTCAAAATTTGTTAAAAAAATGAAAACATGTTTTTTATTTTTGGATTTATGTTATTGAAAGCTATGTTTACAAGGAACGTTTACAACATTTCTCTTGGAATGACCCCCTTTGTACTCCTTAACGAGCTTCAAACGTTTCTCGAACGCGTCGCAGGCGGCACGCACGGACTGCATGGGCATTTCGTCCCAGATTTTGAGAATTACCGTCTTGAAATGATCCAAAGTGCTGACCTTGTATTCGTTCAGCTTCGCCATCATATAGGACCAAACAAAAAAGTCGAGAGGATTCAAGTCCGGGGAGCTGGGAGGCCACAAAGTTTTGTCCAGAAAGTCGGTTAAATTGTCCCGACACCAGGCTTGAACCACATTTGCCGTATGGGCTGGTGCACCGTCCTGCTGGAACACGTAGTGCTCATCGCCGTAGAGGCTTCGGAGACTGGGGGCAACAACCTTTTCCAAAACCTCAGTTTTGTAGTACGCCGCGTTGATTTTGACGTTTTTTCAATAAACACCAAGGGTAGCTTACCACGTTTGCATACTGCCCCCAAACCATCACCGACGCGGCACTTTGGAACCGAGGGATGTTTATATTGGATTCAGGAATGCTGTCCCTCGATGGCGCCCACACCCGGTCATTTTGCACATTGTGCGGCTGCTGCAGCACGAACAGTTTCTCGTCCGAAAAAACAAACTCCTGACCAGCGTGCCGAGAGAGGATCCTCTTAGCTCGATCCAACCGCTTTTTGCTGGTAGCCTCCGAAACGCCATGGACCTTACGTTTTTGTAAGGCCTGAAACCAAGGTCCTTGGTGAGTATGGTGTGAGCGGTTCCAATGGAAACGTTGAGATCTGCAGCCGTTTTCCGGATTGAGCGGTTCTTTTTGCGCCGAATTCGCTCCCTCACGATCTTGATGACCCGTGGCGTCCTCGCTGAACGCGGCCGACCGGATCTCGCACGGTCATTGGTCGAGGACGTCTCCCGGTATCGCCTGATGGTCGTGTAGACAAAGTTCCGCTTGACCCCATGCGATTTCAGCAGCCGGAATATATCGCCGGGTCGCTCACCGTTCAAAAAACGCTTAATTACGAAGTCCCGATACTCTTTCATCGCGCGTAACAAACGAACAACAACTAACAGAATGTCAACACCGCGCACATTCGGTAGCGTATGAATGAAGCTAAAGCTGACACCAATACCAATGCAGAATATGTACATGGCGCATACCTACGCAATGATGAAAACTTGTATTCGAACTTATTGAACACCGTGTATATTATTTCTAAGCCCAAATATAAAGCAAGCTTATGCTAAGAGCAGCATGCCAAATAGAAATTTGACAAATGACGATCGTCACGAAATATTAAAACAAATTATTATAACATTTATTATACATTGCTACGTAGTCCTAGGTCATCTTTGCGCACAACCTCATTGGGTTGTCCCTTGTAGTTTTTGCGTTCCAATTTCACCATCCATCCGAAAATTGTCGCTTTTTAATGCGATTATTAGTAGGAAAATCCAAAATTCAGTCCATATCTTAATTTCAGTTCGCTTATACAATAACTAAATGCTAATCTTCAATTTCTGTACGTATGTACAGAAATCTGTTAGAATTATTCTGAAATTAAGTCATTACTTTCTTACCATTTTGACGATTCTTCTGTTTAAAATTTCATATGACCCAATATGTCATCGGTTAATTTGTGCACAGCCAATCTTTATTTTCAATTGAAGTTATTCATTGAACCTTTCATCAAATGAATCCTGAATGCTAATGTGCTTGTATGTATCGGGTTACGTGATATTCAATTTCAAACTTTTTTTTTTACGAATTCATTTATTTGTACAGGCTCAATCGAATCAACTTTACAGAGCCAAGTTTTCATGTTTATATACATCAGTTATCTTAGAACTAAGGTTAAGGGGATAGAACCGATTACTCGCGGTCGTCTCGAGGTTAATAGGAATAACAATTTTAAGGATGGGAAAATTGGGGTGGAAATTTCGAACAAAGCATAAGGAACAATGGTTTTCTTATATCTAGAACTTCAAATTACAATTTTTAATTGAACGTTTTTAATTTAAAAAAAAGAACAACTCACTCACACACACAATCACACTCACACACACAACCACACTCACACACTCAGCGCACACATTTCTCACAAATTTAACCTAAACAAGTAAGTTGATCAATCTGTCAATCATGGCTAATGTTAGTCAAAACACATGAAATGAGTTTCATAAACTCCAGATCGCGCGCAGCCAAAATGTCTCGAATCGGTACATTGGGTTGTCATACCTCGAGCCCGAAGGAATCATACAGGCCCAGATCCCGGCTCCACGATGCTCAGCACAAAACCAAATAACGTGATCTGCGTCCTGGTAACCTTGTCCGCATTCACAGAGATTGCTTGTCTCCAGCCCAACACGGAACAAATGAGCGTTTAAGAATAATGATTGGACATGAGGCGAGACATCACACGAATGAAGTCTCGACCCACATCCAATCCCCTGAACTCAACATTTCTTAGACACCTTTGGAGTGATAGAATGTAGCCATCGCCCCAGGTCTCCTCTACCCATTTATACTGCCAGCTACTCGAGTGATATCTGACGAAAAAATATAGAAGAATTCGTTGAAGGCGATTTGTCGATCATAAATATCGCCTTCATAGCACCCACTCCTTGCAAGCGAGTCCGCTTTCTCATTGTCAGGAATCGAACAATGAGAAGGGACCACACAAAGGTGATAATAAAAGAACGCGAAGATAAGCACTTAGAAGTACCTCGTATTTTCACAAGAAAATAGGAGGCATGCTTTACCGGCTCATGATGAATAGCCTCTATAGAACTAATACTATCCGTGAAAATGTAAGCATTGATCCGGCGTAAAGAGGCAACAGTTTCTAAAGAAAAATAAATTGCTGCCAATTCCGCGACAAAACAGAACAAGGTGCCTGAAGTTTACGAGCGACGCCATAACTTTCATTGTATACACTAAAGCCAGCGGAGTCCTCTATCAAAGACTTCCGTCAGTGAAAAACGTTTCAGTGGAATCAACTGGCCAAACTTGCAGCAAAATATCACCAGAGCAATCATAGACGATGATGTCTGGGACTCCATGAAGCTCCTGCTTCATGGATAAATCAAAATGAACCGAATTTCCGAAGTCGGAGAAGCAAACACATTGTTAATATTCATGCGAAGGGCTGACATCCTGTGTTATGTACAAATGATACAAAGCCACGGAAGCGGCTTTGAGGATTCAACTCAGGAGCTTCTCAAAGTTTTCGATCACCTGGGGTTCATAACTCACACCTGGCGAGGAGCCGGAGAGATAATCCTGTAAACCGATCTGAGAGTGGCAACATGCCAGCCAGCACTTCAAGACTCACTGGTGTGAGTCGAGTGCATGCAACCCAACGCGATACGAAGACACCGATACTGAATACGTTCCAGCTTACGATGTGCGACCGAGCTGCTGACTGAAAACAAAAACTACCGTATTCCATAACCGACAAAATCGCTGTCCGGTACAACGTTAGAAGATCTTTGCGGATGCGCTCCCACCAGGTCCCGGTAACTGTGCAGAAAAAGTTGACCGTTTGCTGGCATTTTCGCTTCAGATACCAATGTGAGATTCCAGGTGCACTTTGAATCGAACCAGACCTCAAGATATTTAAATGACATGGAATGAGTTATCGGTGTCATCCCAAATTCTGAAGCTTTCGGCTGTGCAGGGTTATGCTTTGAAAACTACCAACTCAGTCTTCTCCGTAGAGAATTCGATACCTAGCTCTAGAGCCCAAGTAGACAAATTGTCCAAGGTATCCGGTAAGGGTCCTTGTAGATCGACCCCATTGAACCCGTGACAGACACTACGCCGTCATCTGCAAGTTGTTCAACGTGCAGTTGTCATTCAGACAACTGTCATCAGTCTTTGACATAAAAATTATACAAAAGAGGGCTTAAACATGATCCCTGGGGGAGACCCATGTAGCAATCGAAAAGCTGTAGAGGTTCCCATGAGAAAAGCTCATATGTTTCTCTGACAGCAAATTGTACAAAAAATTGTTCATTAATGGTGAAAACCACAAGCCATGGAGTTTATCTGAGAGAACTTCAACAGATACCGAATCAAAAGCCTCTTTGATATCCAAAGAATACAGAAGCCATTTGCTCTTTTTTAGCAAAAGCTAACTGAATATCTGTGGAAAGCAACGCGAGGCAGTCGTTCGTTCCCTCTACCTCCCTACGGAAACCATATTGAGTATCTGAAAGCAGGTTATTCGTTCAACCCATTTGTCCAGACGGAAAAGGATCATTTTCTCCAACAACTTTCGAATACAAGATAACATCGCGATGGGTCGATAGGAGTTGTGGTCGGACGCGGCTTACCAGGTTTTTGAATGGCAATAACTCTACCCGTCTCCGAAAATTTCAAACTTATATGACCTATGAATTCTAGGTAAACGCCTCATTAGTCAAAATTTTATGCAGCGTTCGCAAAAACGCATCTCGCAAATTCTTGCATTTAACAACATCTGTAGCAATTAATCTTTACTTAATAAAGCTTTCTGCTCGCAGCAGAGCTCCAATTATATGCATCAATTAAATTATTCTGCTTTTTTATCGAAATCATCGAACACTTGAACACAAAACTACATAGCACGACATCAGCTGCAATAATAATAATAATGTAATGCAAAGCAATGCACTCGACCGAACGCACCCTGTTTTATGCGCTGAGCAATCGCGACAACATTGGGACTAGTCGATCGTTCGCAGGTGACCAAAATGCCGTGTTTTTGAGATAGTTGGTTTCTATATTTTTACCAGAATAATCCCACTGTGCACCGCAGTCAGCAATTCGAAAACCGGTATCAAATTCAATCACGTCCAATCGGCTGCAACTGAAATTAAAACCAGGAACGCACTTGACATCGGTCACATCGGTTATGCTTTGTTGGCCGACACCTGAGAGACAATGATGGAGATTAACTAAATTATTATTGTTTTCACGCCCGCCAGCTACTCGCGCAATTGATTCAATGGGGCAGTGGTTTTACTCTCGTTTGAAGGATTTTAGGCTGGTTGATGTTACTGGTTGATAATGACAGGGCGCGTCGTGATTCGACGCGTATGCAAATGCAGTGTTCTGTTGATTTAATTACTATGAGGTGAAGCTTTTCCTGGTGCCTATTAACGTGAGGATTCACACGGTGATCGCTGATTGACGCCTGAGTTTTGAAATCTGGATGAAGCTGGTTTCCTGGCGAGCAGGATTTACCGGGAACTGGTTTGATCGATGTAATATGTGTATGGTAGGGTAAAAATGTGACATTTCCACTGGGTCGATGAGAATGAGTTTCACTTTTCAAATCAAGTAGGCTGTCATCGATTATTCCAAATAATAAGTCCGCGTATTTTTGCGTTTGAAGATTTGTTGGAGGCAAATTTTAATTCTTGCAATTTTCTGTCATCTACCACCCAACGATTTAATCAATTTTTGTTGTGAATAGTAGAATTTTCCATGCAACAATTTGTCTTATAACCTTTAAAGTGAAATAATGCACAATCTACGCACGATCTTCTCAATCATGAACATGAGTAGATTTATCTGATACACTCCTAAACATTTTAATTGCAGTATAATTTTCAGCAGCATAGCTCTATGTAAATCGATCTTTATGATTTTTTCTTCTCTCAGAACCTCTAAACCGCCAACGCTCGAAAGCACTCCGCCGACAATCAATCAGAATCTATGGATCCGACAATCAGTACCAACCGGCTCAATTTCCATATTCCATCATCCAAATGCAAAACCTCTCCCCCATTTCCATGCTATCGGTTAATCAATCTACTCGAACAACAATTGTTGAACATAGCTCACTAGTGACGACTGCCCCCCAGTCCCATCCATCCACCCATGTGGCCGATCTGCGCGCTACCGATTCAATCAACACCCCGTCAGTGATCGTTGGTGCAAAATGCATCATGCTCATTCACTTTTCACCTTGATTGGTTTTAATTTTCCCATCCCACCGCACCTCACCCGCCTGGGGGTGGAACTGCCCTATGCATCGTGGGAGAATCTACTCCAATTCACGCACTGCCATGCCCTGGACGGAACCTGTCGAACGGTGGAACAGTGGGCGACGAACAACATTGGGGATGGGTGTGGAAATGGGCGCACTATGCGTGTGGCGGTTTTGATCGATTGAGTTCGAGAGGGAGAGGGGGGTTCTAATTGGTTTCCCGAAGGTGTACACTCGCCGCACGTGCTACGGGGGGGGGGGGGAATGGAGACATGGTAATTATACACCGGGCAATGCAAAGGAGATTAAAAATCGCATCAGTGAGAATTCAGCGAATTAAGAACTATATAAAATGATGCGTTTCCAAAGCAGAGCATCTTGTTTGGCGAGTGGTTTCCAGAGGGAAACAAGTTTAGTGAGGTTTGATATTTGGTGTGTGCATTGTGTTCAGTTCTTGGCGCTAGTGGGTGGCTAAGGACCTTCGTCAAAATGGTTCGAGAGGTCAAATGTAAGCGATCCTGTCGGTTGTGATGTAATAGAATAAGTGCTTTTGTAAACTTTTAGTCAAATCATATGTGTGGAGGAAGTGATATGTTGAAATTTGGGATAGCTGAGGCTTGTGAAGATACGCTATGTGCATCAGGCTTGTAGCCGCTTACTTAGATTCAGTAGCTCATTTCGGAAGCTACCAAAAATGATGAACTTCGAGCATTTGATGTCATCAACAACTTTGTGGAACAATGTATTGTTCTTACTATTATACTGTTGTTCTTTGTATAATTGTCCCATGTTCATGGGTTCCCTACATGGGACAGTTATGCTAATAACGGTATAGTATAGCGATAGACAGTTCATAGTCATACTGCGAAAAAGAGACAAATTGAAAACTATCTCGTCATATATGTGAAAATTAGAGCAATACACTGTTTGGCGAAATTAAAGTTAGGATGAAGACTACAAGTTTATTGACGATTGTTTTTTTATATTCAACTTATTGAAAAATGCGTCTTTCTGGCTCTAGCTGAGTCTAACTGATTCGGAGAAATCATTTAATATAATATTTTGTAAATTGTAGGTTGCCATCATCTGATTCAGAGGTCCGAATAACAGGGTGTCTTACAATAGGTGTGTGTGTGTGTGTGTGTATGTGTGTATGTACAATCCAACGCCCACCGTCCGGCAGTGATTTTATGGAAGAAAAATGTGTGCAGTTAAACGAATTGCTGTCGACTCGACAAACACTTCTAGCCCGGGAGTTGGAAGGTGATAGCTCTGTTGGGTTCCAGTGACTCATTTCAGAATGCCTGGTTACTCACGTCCATTCCGAGGTCACTTTCACTTACAACAAGCCCCACATAAACACAGTACAAACATCAAATGGATGTAGGTACCGTGCATAAACATCCATCATCAAATCTTTGAGTATGGCACGCATTTAGCAGTATCGTTCAAATGCAGAAAGATCTCACCGGATATTGTTGCTGTTGCTCATTCTTCTTTTGAACGGCTTCCATGTGATGCTAAAGGATGCATTTATGTATCTATTGAAGTAGCACTCCGCTATTCGGCAAATTTTCTCTCATCATCCTCTTAGAATGGAACAGCCCGAACACAATTAGAATGTAGAAGGAGATGTTCGCTCATCACCATGAGGCACCAAGAGTGAACATTAATGATTTTGGGTAGAATGAAAGATGTGAAGAGAAAATGTTGAAAGTTCCGCCAGTGTGCGGCAAGCTGGAAATAGAACAGATGTTTTTATTTAGGAAAATTGAGCGAAAGGGCATGTATCCAGTGGTACTCGAACCATGGACGTCAATTTTTGCCTAACATCCCACTGCAGAGGGTAGGTTGTAGGACGGAACAAGTCCGCCACTGCAACAGGCAAAAATTGACCCGGTGGAAAGACGCTCAGGTACCACTGTGGCTTGTATAAAGTTATTCTAGTGATCTCATTGTGTGCACTCTGTGTATTGATGCGCACATGGGAGAGGAACTCTCTCCTTTTTTGGGTTTGTTTTGATTCGCAACGACTGAGATCACTCAAGTTTTTCTCGTCGTCTGTGAAGCGATGCGATACTGATCCTTCATAGAAGAAATTAAACTTGAAAAAATGACAATCAGTGTGCAACGAAAGAATAAAAAAAAACATTTTGCATATGTACACCCTACAGGGTGTCTTACAAAAGGTGTCACTAAAACAAAATGGGATTACAGCTTAACAAATGAACCAAATTATAGCATTTATTTTTCATTTGAAAGATACATGTTGTTGAAATAAACCAGTATTTATTTACCTCGAATCCTCTCGACCTTTTTCTTGATAACCTTGCGCAAACGCTTTGTGGCAAACCCAT
>JASCZW010018108.1:0-16022 GCA_034211315.2 Aedes japonicus
CTATTCAGTAATTTTACAAGCATACCAGCCCTCGTAGTGGGATAGTTCTGTACTTTTAAGCTTACTATCCTAAAGGCTTTGATTTGCTGAACAACTTTGCTGGAAAAAAGTAACTTTCTATATACTTATGATCACGAGATATTCTATGATGACACCAAGAAGGTCAATGCCCATATATCACTTGACACCCTTCTCAAAGGGATCCACGTTAATCGGGAGATTGATTTTACTTTACCATTTGTTGACAAAATATTCTGCCTTTAAACGGTTAAACGTTTTTCCAGTGAAGTAGGATTGAAACGATTTGTTCGGTAAATTTGCTCGTTCAAGATTAAGCCAAAATTAATGCTTCGGAAGCATTTACATTTAAGCTGAGGGAGTTATTTGAGTGGTTCTTTAAAAATATCAAATTTTTTTACGCCAATTTGTCAAGGAAAATGCATAACTCCGAAGGTAAATATACGATTTTCGAAGTTAAAAGAAATTGGCTTGGCGCAATGGGCCTCAAGACTATTTTCGCATTTGGTCGACCAGTGTTATCAGTAGTCTCTGTCTTCTAAGTGGTGCGCCGCATTTCACTAAGCAGATCATGATGGTGCATGCTTAGATATAAGGAGTGTATCGAATATAAGCTATCCACATACATTTGCGTTGTACGCATGTATTTGTGATGGTTTTTTATGCTCTGAATACTGCATGCTGTGCGTTTGACTGTCAGCTTTCTTTTCTTTACTTGTTTGTGCGGTTCAAATTCTGCGTTTTCAAAATGTCGCGTATTGAAAAGGAAGTGAAAATTAAGGTTCTGGACACATGGCTAAGTAAGAAGGGTATTACTATGCGAAAATTGGCGAAGCGGTTTGGAATTCATCATGCGAGTGTTAAAACCATCATTAATAAGTTTGGGGAACACTATTCTTTGGATGAGCTACCAGAAGAGGCAGAAAACCTGGTTCTTCCAACCCGAAACTGGAGCAGAATGTGGTATCTCTAATCGCGAAGAACAAATCAATGTCAATACGTGATTTGGCCAAAAAGCAGGAACGAGTGTCGGAATGATCCAGCGTATCAAGAGGCGAAACCACTTGAAGACCTACAAGAAGCAGAAAATCTCGAAACAAAGTGCAGAACAGAAGAAGCGAGCAGCAACAAGCGGCCCGGAAATTGTATTCGCGTCTTTCGCAGCGTCCGGATGCATGCGTTTTGATGGACGATGAGACCTATGAAAAGGAGGACTCAAAAACCCTTCCAGGTCCACAATACTTTACTGCCGTCGTTGGGGAGGATGTGAGCGATGCGGACAGGTCGATTCAAGTGGAGAAATTCGGTCGAAAGGTACTGGTATGGCAAGCAATATGTTCCTGTGGTTTGAAGTCAACCATATTTAACACTACCGGAATTATTAATGCGGAAATCTATCGATCTGAGTGTCTTCAGAAGAGATTGTTGCCTTTATATAAGAAGCATAGTACACCTCCACTGTTTTGGCTGGATTAAGCGTCGGTTCACAATCCACCAAATTGCCCTCAGCTTTGACCCATCGAACGTTACTGGGCAACCGTGAAGAGGGTCTTCAAGAAAACCGGTAAGGCAGCTGGGAACATGCAGGAGTTCAAAAAATTTGGGCTCAAGCGTCCAAAACATGCGATGCAGCACTTGTCCGGAACTTGATGAAGAGCATTCGATCCAAAGTTCGAAAATTCGTGAAGGAATAACTTAAATTTCATCCGGTCTTCATTATGTTTATGTTTAACCTTAAGTAAAATAAAGGATCAATTTTTTGTATGAATAAAATATCGGTTTTCAACATAATTTGAGAGAAAGTTTGTGGATAGCTTATTTTCGATACACTCTTATTATTAACAGTTGGTATACAATGAATGTCTCAGAACTCTATAAGCAATAAAATATCAGTTCTATCATTCCAGAAGTGAATAATTTGAACACCCTCACAAGAACTTCAACACTTTCCAAAAAACTGCCTAACCTGGTCCACCATTACATGCCTCAAATATTCGCAATTGAATTAAGTGATACCATTCATCAGTTTCTAACTCCTGAATCACTCATCATCAGCATGTTTTATAACCCTCGTTAAGGTTAAAATGATCATCACCGTGGCACCCCGTGGTGGAGGCAGTTTGTTCCAATTTATTTATTTTAATACAATAGCATCGATTCGTGTGTCTCAATTTGGATCGACCGCCAACCAATCGACCCTTCCGGGGCTGTTGAGACTACCAAGGGGGGAGCCGGTGACGGTGGGAGGTTAGTTATGGTTCGCATTTCATGATCCACTTCGAAAGGAGTGCCTCAATAGCTCAGCACACGAACCGCGTGCATTCTTTGTATCGTCCCCCCCTCCCCTTCCGCCAGCGTCTCCGCCCATACCCGTTGACTGCTGGTCTGCTAGTTGCAATTTCAGCCCCCTCTACCTTTCAACATAACAGACAACCCGATGGCATCACTATAAAAGTTGTTCCCTCTCGCTTCCACTCGCAGTTCGCAGTTTGGACAGGTGGGAGGCATATCGGTTCTTCAAATAATAGCCAAAGCCATCAACCAGCACGGCACAGACACACACAAACACACACACACACAAAGCAGGAGCGCACAAAAATGGGCTGAAAATAATCGATAAAACCCCGATAGCAAACAATAGCCACAACGAGCACTTGCATTACGGCTCGTGGATTGCAGCAGCGATATGATACGAATGGAAAAAAGAAGCCGAGAAGAATGCATATCAGCTATGCAGACGAGCTGAAAACACACAATTGTAATATTGACGATGACGATGATATGCATCGACCATCAAGGTAAATGGTAACATAATGAAATAATAGGGGCAGTCCCACCTCCCCATTCTCGTCCCGGTCATTGAGGAAGAAAATCACTGGAACGAATAAAAAGAGATAGCGATTATTCATTTATGAACGGGAGGAGGCATCGGACGACCATCGATTGCGGCTGGCGATAAGGGCATTTGTCTGTTGGTCATTAGGACACGGACCGGTTGTCGTTGTTGTTTTGGAACTTGCGGATCGAATAATGGGATTACGCAACATCTTCCACCCAAACGAGCCACGCTCAATCTAAATCCTCGTTCCGAAAACTATAAACTCATTACAATGAACTGATCCAGACTCACTTCGGGTTCATCTTCAAACCCACTTAGATTCGCTCCCCTGCCCCCCCCCAAGTGTGTCCCAGCTGTCATCCTTGCCGACGTCCTTCAAGCGGCGTGGAACGCCAATTAACTATGACTACAATACCACATTAGGGCTCTCTGCTACTCGTGCCTGTAGGAATCCTATGTCTTGTTTATTATTAATTACAAACACACGTTTTATTGGTCCCCCTCCCCCCACACCCACTCATCTCCCACACACTCCAACGGTATTCAAAAACCGAAAACTGCAAAATCGTCCGAGACACTCCGGAGAGAGTACGAAACACAGAAAACATCTTTTACCTATAACTATATCCTTTCCTAGGTGGGATGAGAGGCGGGGGGGGATACTCTTCGGGTAAACCTCAGAAACAGAACAACATTCACACACGGTTGGCAAGGTGTGGCGGCCGGGGGGGTTGTGCGGTGGTGTTTTCTACGGTTTTATTACTGCATATTTATATTTTACACGAATCTGTGTTTTGTCCTGAAAGGCAGCCGGAGAAAAGCACCGACCATGTGTGTGTGTGTGTGTGTGTGTGTGTGAATTCCAGTTTACACCAACCGGCAACAGCACAGATTTTATTAATTATTTCGAATTTAAATATAAATTTTCTTTAATGGCTTGTTTGTGAGACACAGTCACACAGTTATGCCGCTCGGATGGTTCCTCGAATCCGGGATGGTTTAGGGCAAGGTCTTTCTCCGTGAGTGGAACAGCATGTTGTTGTGTGCTGGGGGAATTAATTACCAACTTTGGCTGCTGTTGCTGTTGTTGTTGATGCTATTGCCAGGACTTTCCAAGCAACGAACGAACGGTGGCAAAATCAGTTTATTTCAATCAATAGTGCCAGAAGGTGGCCGGCTATTTAGTCATAGTAGTGCCTCAATGCCCGACCCCAAGAACAATGGAGCTGGAGAGTGTATTGACTAACTGCCCAAGGGTCATTTTCAGTAGATTTGAATTAATGCGAGAAGGGGGGATCGGATTTTTTCTTCAGTTTCTAAGAGGGGGGTGGTTGTTAATTGAAGTTGTATTCGTTTGGGATAGGAAGTGAGGAAGTAATAATGGAGTGGAGACTGGACATTTGATTTGGTCATGACTAGTGAGTAATTTTCTGTCAAACCAGGCCGCAATTGACATGAAATCTTTTGAAATTGATTTGATTTGTGCTTGATTGATCGAAAGTTGTGAAATAATGAGAATGGCACTTTCCCTCAAAGCTCGGTATTGAGCAATTCTGAACCTGCTTATCATGCCATATCTCATGAATTTGCTTCAAAACCTTTTGTAAACAGCAAAAATAAAAAGGTAGGTAGAAATTAGAAGAAAAATTAGTATCTTCCATTTAATTCCAACTACCTTTGCTTATCTTCGACAGATACGCGTATTTCGTCTACAATGTGCAGACTTCTTCAGTATCTCGTACTAATAACTCGACTAAGTGCACATTGTAGACGAAATACGCGTATCTGTCGAAGATAAGCAAAGGTAGTTGGAATTAAATGGAAGATACTAATTTTTCTTCTAATTTCTAGTTACAGGTATTCCACTAAACAGCTCAAACCCTCTAGGATTCAAAAAGGTAGGGCTTTAATTCGGCACGAAAACAAATTTTACTGCCATAATGGATTTGGCTGGCATTTAAATTTTATTAAAAAATACGTATTTTTCACTATTATCACCACCGATTTCAATTTTGTTACCACCATAAAAAAGCTGAGAAAAAATTAATTCAGATACATTTATAAAATTAGGTGAGCATTGGACTTAGCCTACTATTATAGCAAAAGTTCTGTGGCGATTATTGCAGTATACAACATATGATGCAAAATCAAAACGAGGTAGGCTGGAGCCATTTTTGTGTGCAAGTGGTGTGGTATGGTTTAAAGTTGCTTCTACATAGTTGGTGTTGGTGAGTTTGTTCAAAACAATACCTAACAATTTGCGGTGCCTAGCTTGAAAAAAAATAATCAAGATCATTTTTTCAAAAAATGATCAAGAACTGTGAAATTCAGGGTCCCAAAAGATGGCGCGTTATAGGAACAGTTCCAACTGCAATACTTTTTCGAAAAGTAATCACACAAACTGGAGCAAAGCTTCGAAACTTACGAAAGTGACACAACATTATTTTGACTCTATTCGATCCATTACTGCCCCAATCTTGTAGATCAGATATGTGCATCATGCCGTTTGAGACCCGGCTCCAGCAGAATGGCACATCTGAGGTTATGGTGGTTCCTGAACAGGAAGGTGAGATAAACATGGGAGAATCACCTTCGGTTGAAAGCATTCTGAGGAGAGAAACTTTGAAAACATGAAGGATATTCCATCCCGACTTGGAATCCAAAACATCTGCGCTAAAGAGCTCCAACGGAAGGGTTTCCGATGTCAATTATTCTAACAAGCTGTGAATGCAGCTGAAACAAATGTTGGAGGTGAATTGTCCAGTATACTAGCAAAGACACTGAGGTACCAATTGCCAAAGATATAATTGATAACTACAATGCTTCATCAAAATCGTTCCAGTTCTAGATTTTAACATTGATTTTAAAAACAATGAAACAGAATGTAGTAAGCATGACATTACTTTTCTAAATTTAGATAAAATGTAGGTAAATGGTTTGCTGAAAATCCATGGAAGGTTCGTAACACCAAGGGAAATTTAAAACTGCCTGATACTTTTTCGATTGCAGTACAACGATGCCCGGTATTGGCGACAAAATCAGTGTGAGCACTTTTGATGGACGAGAAACTAGAGAAAGACGTTTGCTTTTAGGATCATTAAATGAACTCTTTGCTAACTTCAAAGATCTGGTTCCGGTTTCGAAATTCAGGTTTTTAAACGGTTGCCAAACTTCAACCACCAGAATGTGTACCTACTGAAGTTCCGGTACTCACACAGTGAGTGTTTGTATGAGACATGAAAATATTGAGTTGTGCTTACGTTCTGCGAAAGGTTTATCGATGATGAAAGACTTATAATATTCTGATCGTTGCGCAAACTCAGTTAAAGATTGAATCATTGAATTTTGATAGTGGAAAGTGGAAATCATTTTCAATCGAGAATTCAAGGGGCGAGTCGAGTTCACAAACGATAATTTTATTTTTAAATGACTTGCGAAATGTTACATTGTGTGAGCGCCATATTTCAACCCGGCAGCAGGGTTGCTAAACCTTTCATTTTTGCCAAAAAATCTTTTCTATCTGTGTTCAACTACATAAAACCTTAGCAAAAATCTTTACTTCAAACTTAGTGTTGTAAAAGCAGAATGGAAACTTTTCAGCTGTACTTTTTGTTTAATAATTGCTGAGTTGAATGCAAAATGATCCATATATATTCTCATAAAAACATATTTATTTTCATACGCCGGTACAAAACGGTGTTTACAATAGGGGTTAAGTAAAATTATTGATTTTACGGCAAAATGGATCATTTTTTTACAGGAAAATAGATTAGTATACGAGGGATTCATGTTCTCAGAGAATGCTACTAATTGTCAAGGCACCGAAATTCACATGAACTTAAATGACTGTACCGTTAATTATGAGTACACCTGAAAATTGCCATATTTATATATGTTTTACCTAGTTTGCAACTCAAATTCATTTACATTGTTTATTGACCATCAAAAAAGGCCATTACATCAGTATTCATTTAATTTTTTGTAGATCTGGCCAACTCTTGCACCTTCCTCTTGATTTTTCTCATGAGGTTTTACACAATCATTCCGTCGATGGATTTGCTTACGTTTATCCAGTCTTTTTTAATTTAATGATGTCATCTGCTCGTCTAGTCTTCTTCTGCAGCATTCCTTTCATCAAAGCCCAAAATGTCTCACTGGGCCTTAGTTGCGGACAATTTGGAGAATTCATCGCCTTTTAAACAAATTGGGCATTGTTCTCTTCAGGCCAGTCCAAGGTGGTACGCGCATAGTGGCAGGATGTAAAATCAGGCCAAAACAGTGTCGAACCGTTGTGTTTTCAGATTAGTGGCAGAGTTCGTCTCTGCAGACATTCCTTTCGGTACATTTCGGCGTACAGCTTCCGAGCCCGAGTTTTCGCGGAATCCACATGAACCTCGACATTTTTGTTTCCGGTACATCTTCAGGGTATTTCGCTCCTTTGCGCGTAAGACCATTACAATCATCATTCCACACTTTTTTTGCGAAATCTCAGATGGATACTTTCTTTTTTCCTTCAAAATCAATTCAAACTTTGGGTATGACGCACCTGTTTTTCTACCACGGCCGGGTAAGTCTTTCAATGTGTTATGCTTAACAAAACGGTTGATCGCATTTTGGACAGCACAGACACTGACACCTTCTTCTTTTGCTATTTTTTTAGTGACAATCCCTTTTCAGTGCAGTACATGGTCACAATCGAGTTTTGCTTTTCTTCCGTAAGATCTCGCATTGTTCCGCTAGAAGTAAAACTTTAACTTTTAATGAAAGTGTTCGTTTGTTTGCAAAGTAAGCAGCACATTGACACTAAACAGCTGTCAAAATAAGTTACAGTCTTTTTCATACAGAACTTCAAAGGTGTATGAATTAACGATGCAGTCCTCGGTTTGATGCTTAGGATCGACGAATTCCAGTTTACGGGCATTATTACACAATTCCTGTCACGAATCGTCGAACGATTTCATTTGATCCTCACCGAAACTATATTCTTCATCGCGATGGGACTTCGCAACTCGAGAAAAACATTCCCGAGAGTCTCCGGGACCGTCAGCCTGTCTCGCTAGTTATCTGTCGGTTTACGCTTCGGGTTTACGTTTCGGCCCTTGAAACAGCTGGATCTCACGCTGATCAAATCTGATTCGGTTTGGAAAGGCTTCTGGTTTACCTTCTGTTTCATGGGCACTTCACGATTCAAGGCATATGTAATAACCTAATCCAAGGTCTCGAATCGTTTGTCTGGCACGTGATTCCATCGGAAAATGGCTGCAGCAGTTCTGTCTCGTTGCGTCTTGTTTGAGGATAAGATTGTTTAACGATACCTCACTTGACCACCTAGCTGATCGAAAAATTTCTCGCTCGACCCGTTCGTTGCGTTTGCCCACGAAAAACTTATTCAACCGTTTAACGGCGTTGTCATAACCTGGAGCTTCAGGTGGCATTAAGGGTAAGGCTGTAAGACTATCTCTCCGGTTACTGGGCGTAAGTAATGGAAAATACACTGCAAAGATCATCGTACCAGCTCTCCGAGCAGAAGACAACAACATATGAATACCTAATTTGGATCTTGATAACTGGCCATGGTATTAAGGAGCTCAGATTAAGAGGTACAATACCTAAGCAAAAATACCTAAGAATTGCAAGCAAAATATCTCTCGAATACCGAAATTTGTTATTTTGGATACCTGGGAATACCTTAGAGGTAGTATTTTGGTATTGTCTTACCTCAATTTAGTATTCGCATAACATTGTGGGAAAAGCTGTATGGTATTATCCTCAGGTATTTTACCTCTTAATCTGAGCTCCTTAATACCATGACCATTTATCAAGCTATTCCGTCCTGCTCGGGTTTTCATTTCAGTACTCAGGTATTTCCTCACTGAAGAATCTGTTCAGTGCGACGAATAACTCTGGACTCGCTTTGGCATCGCTAAGGATTTACCTTGTCACTTAGACTTGGACAAATCATATTTTTTAAGCAATTTATGCACGATATTTGATGCAGCTGTATGTAATTTAGAATTAAAACTGCTAATATTTACACGTAAATCCCTTGCCTTACTTCTTATCTATTAGAACACACCTTCAGAAACGAGCATTGGACTCAGAAAATAGAATAAAGTTCCCAATTGCAGTGACTTATTAAAAGTATGTGGTTTGCGTTCCGACCATGAAAAATGTTTTCTTCTACTCCGCAATCGGTACATAAACTAACAATATTGTATGAGTTCTATTCCGTGCATGTGTACAAAGGCACAATGAAATAGGTCAGTTCACGATTTGCTGCAAACGTCAATTTACGCAACTCGCTTCTTTTTTTTAGTCTTCCGCTCTTGAAAACAATCAATCATAAAACATCGATTGCTGTGATCACAAACTCGTCTACTAGCAGGCTATGAGATAGACGTACACTACCAAACTTTCAGTTTGTCATTGATATTAAGATTGGCAATGTGCATTTCTGATTTCGTTTACTCTCACGGAAATGTTAGACAAAGCGTCTGAGACGACAAACATGATGCTTCGATTAAAAACAAACAAATGTAAGAGACACCAGGCTTCACGTTACAATACCGGTGCGCTATATCCATGGTTAACAAAGAAGAGAGGAAAAAAAAGCAACAGTGATGTCATAGCTGCTGCTCAACAAAGAAGGATTATTGATCATTGAGTACTGTTGGGCGGCTCCGAAACATATTTTTTCATTGATCATATGCAGTGCCGTGCCAGATGATAGACAGTATAATCATGAGCATAGATCAACCACTATTTATTTCATGTTTCTTCAAATCAATCTTCAAAACAGGATCATCTAAATATGAAATAAATTTAACTCAATGTTCAACATCACATTCTGGCAACAAGTCTAGACTTGAGAAGGAACTGATGAAGACATTCTCTCCGGTATACGCGAACAAATGCTAAACAAAAACAAATGCGAACAAAATTTAAGCGAACTTCTTCAGCAGATAGAAAACTGATGGTTTTCTAGATGATGCATTTTGATTCTTCAAAAAAAAAAAACAGTAATAAATTGGTAATTAATCATGATTGAAACATCAAATCATTAGCAAGATAAATTGAGTTTATGTTTGTATAGTTGAATGTGAAATAATTTGGATAATGTTGGAGTCTTAGACCTGTTTTTTTAACAACTGATGAAAACAATCTACCCGGATTAAACTGCTCCCTACCCTATTGTAATCCTACTCACCATGCAGTCTTCAAAAGAGCTTAACTTATTTTTATTTTCAATTTGTTTTCCTGTAGTAGTTTTTTCAGTTTTCTGCAGTTTGATCGATCAAAATATTTTGACGATAGCATTCAACAAACATTTCATTTCCAATTTTTGAAAAGGACTAAAGTCATTCATATACCATTCATATAAGCTGATAATATCTTGCAAACTGTTTTGATTTTTCAAAATGTTTGTGGGATTTTGTAGTTGATATGATATTGTGTATGATAATTTTAAGAAATCTTAGAGTCTGGTATTGAAATTGGCTTTACTTGGACTTGATTGAAAATAACTGTAATAGTTAGATCCTTTTTCTATACTGATTGAACTGATGAATGGTACTGATTCATTCAGTACCCTCAATCACATTCCCTCATAATCACGAAGCATTCCTGGACTATTTCCCTTATTGTTGGCGTCAATTTCCGTTATTTTTACGACATTCACTCCTACAGTTGACAACTATAAACTATCATTCTCCTTCATAGTTTTCACAATATTGGGATGGTAAAAGGCCAAATATAAATATGCTGAATAGACGGTTAACAAACAATAATTGATGTAGAAGGTTATGTTCACCCATCACCATGAGGCCCCAAGAGTGGGCAGTAAAGTTTTGCTAGAATGAAAGATATGAAGAGAAAGTGTTGATAGTTCCGTCAGTATACGGCAGGTTCTGAAAATTGAATAGAAGTATTGAAAATTAATCGAAGTGCTTGGATATAGAAGCACTATCCAAAATTTGCGGATTCGCGAAGGCCAGTGTCAACGTTTCCAGTAGTACTGGTACCTGATCCACCTGATCTTTTTGATCTACTCTTATTCCAAACTGTTCGTCAAGTGCTGTAGTATTTTTTTTCAGATTATATAAATCCTTTAATGGCTTCATTATCTTCCATGTTTTATTTCCATTCTATATGAAATATACACCAAACCGTATCCAACCGTATCCAAGCATGGCGAGCTTCTTCGGTTGATTGACCTTTTTATGTTTCTTCTACACTATTCATTACGTAAAGTGTTGAGCTACATATTAGGCAATTCTGAATTGATGCATCTCCAGTTATGTTATTAAAAACTTTTCCCCCTAACATGCTTAATACAAAATCGAAATCAACGAGTATAAACTTGTCATTCAGAAGTTTGATTTTCAGAGGCGCTAAATCACTCATCTCTTCTTTTTTTTAATAGCCTACAAAATCCAATGTTTTGAGGTAAAGGGTTACACTACATTAGACGTTTTTGATCATTACAATAAACAACTGAATTGGAGTAAAAGTTGATAAAAAGGAATTCTGGTAGCCCTTGATGGTATTGAGAATACCGATTTGAGACCATCCATATCCCCAGCTACTAAGAAGAACCAGTGTTGCACAATCCAGTTCGTTGGAATCCATATATTCACTGAGTTCTGGATCAATTTTACTTTACTTTTGGATCCGGATTCTTCGACAAACTCTTTGGGAGGCGCGCATATTTTTTCATTGCTCCAATAACGTCGTAATGTGAAATTCTTGATGGTAATTCTCGATGAATTACTTTAATTGGAACCTGCTCTATTTGATGAGAAAACTAAAAGCTTCTTGGGCTTACATTATTACGAGTTGGTTTGTTAATAATGAAAGAATCTTCGCTAGCAAAGGAAAATAACAAGCTGATATCATATAATTAACAAGTTCTGTTATCCCAGTTATCGTTTTGATTTTCGCTGTTATCGCATAACAAATTTAGTTATCACTATTGGCAAATTTTGTTATCATTTGTTATCATTTTGAACACATTATTTTTTATGAATGTTTTAAGTTGAATTGTAAAACTTTAAATATTTTCAGCATAATTGAATAAGAAATTTTGCTTTTAATCAAAATCTTTTTTTCAGTTATTAGCATGAGAATTTCATTTCAAACTGATAACATAATGTGATACTATTTCAATAAGTTTGCTTACAATACAGGATTTGTTATCAAGTTGTTCGTAGTGATAACAAAATAAGTTATTATTATGATATTCAACGAATATTTTTTTGTTATTCATTCTGTTATTTTGGCTGTTTATGCAGCCTGAATGATAACATATTCAGCTATCAAAAAATGATAACCTGGTAATAGAACTTGTTATCAATTTGGTATAATCCTTTGCTCGGGTTTTGTGACTATTTTTTTTTTATTTTTTTAAAACATCCGATAAATTTTACTAGATTCTATAGAATCCACTTTCGGGTCTTCTACTTGGTTATTAATAAAGCGTTGTTTTCCTCTTCCACTGAGCTCAATGAAAGGTTTCGATGGTTGTCCTCGTTTTGTTGATGATGTCGAAGCCAAAGATGCTGAAGCCACGTTTTGATCTTGATCCGTATATTGCTCCATGCCAAAATCTCCGCCCAACTAACTTCGGGAAATTTCGGCAAGTCTTTATATGTTGTTGGTAGCTTCCTGCTACTTGGTCTTGTATTTGGACAAGCGCTTATAAATCTTATCATGGAGGCGTTTATAATTCTTTGGCGAGAGGGTAAAATTATCGCCCAAGCAATTCGAAAGCATTTTGTGCATTTTACTGGTAACCTTGCCGTAGCTTATTCCAAAAGAATAACATCGCATCAGTTTATGTATAACTGCTCGTATGAATTGTTACCATCACTTTAAATTTAAATTTACGAGGATTTAATAATGCAACAAGAGGTAGGTTGGGTTTTCGGTAAGTGAACGCTTGGAAGTGCATTGACTTACTGTAGCTGCTTATTACATAGTCAAGTAATTTAATTTTTATAGTGTAAAATTCCATGTAAATTATCCAAGTTGAATTTTGTGTATATAGCAATTGGGTCTTTCATAATTTCCATCTATATGAGGAGAGTGAGACCTTGTAACAACCAGCACAGTATATGCAGTTAAGTTCTTGGTCCACTCATATTGGATCTGTCTATAAAAGCAAATGAGTCCTTTACGAATAACATGCAGTGGAAGATGCGTTGGAAAGTAGTATCCCTTGATTTTATGATGCAACATAGAGACTGATATGCTTTTATGGTAAGTAATTTGAATTGTAATTTTTTTGGTGAGTTCCTTCCTCATTTTATTGCCCACAACTTTATTATTAGGAACAGTAGAAATTTGAAATATCCCAGTACATTTACTAGTGCAAATAAAAACAAATAAAATGTGTTAATTGAATCTTGAGTTCAGTATAGCCGTGGAATTTTCCTTTTGTCTTAACTTTTTTTTTATAGATCATTTATGCTAAAAATTTCCACTGTTCCTTTAACAACTATATAAAGGGGATTCCTTACGGGGGTAGCTTAAGGCAGTCGAAGGATTTGTTGACTGGACAAGGGTTCGTGGAGTCGCCAGTCCCTTGTCATGCGAAGACACGCGGCCTTCTGGCCGTAGTCTTCCAAAGGTCCTCACTGAGATCGGCTGACCCTGCTACAAGAAGCCATCACGTAGGCTGTTCTCTCAGAACAACCTGCTGAGAGTAGTCCTGCAGCCATAGGTAATCCTTGCACTGGTGGTGGGTTCTTATCACACATCACATCATCATCACATCAACTGCACGTATGAATCTAACTCCCGATCGCTAGTTCATATCTAACGCTGGAAGTACACTATGGTCAGTCTTTAACTCCAGAACGGAACGTTTTATAAACCTGATTCGAATCACAATTTTTGGTGAAAATACTCAAAATTTTAAAAACTGTATTTTGACCTTTGCATGGACAGGTTATATGTATTTTCATGTGAATTATTAAAAATAATAAGCTAACTCCAATAAACATTAACGGTTTCAAAAAACATACATCGGCCATAAATTGTGTTAATACTTATGTATCAAAATGAGGCACAAAGAGAAGGTATATTTCTAGTCGCTACATTTCTCGACCTTACAGAAGCAATCGAAGTTGTAAATATTACAAGACTTTTATCAATCATTGCTCATTATGATGAACAAAAAGAAACCATCATATGGGTTTTGTACTACCTAAAAGGGAGAAAAATGATTTTGGAATTAAATGACGATACGCAAAAAGTTAATATTTCAAATAAAGGGCTACCACAAAGTTGCCCTCTAGTTTCCATTCTTTATCATATTTACTCCAAATTGCGTTACGGAGCAACCAGAAATGGTAAATTTTTAATTCAATTTGCTGATGATTTCTCTGCAGAAGTTATTCGATTAAGCGTTGCACTAGCAGCAGAAAAAAACGAATGACTTTCTTTCCAGATTACCATTAGAGTTCAAAGGCAACACTCTCGTGACCCTTTCAATCTCAGAGAGGGTTATGGCAAGGTGATGGATTGTCGTGTTTGCTGATTAAAATAGCATCGGAGGGTGTGATTCGAAGTGCTGGAATAGACACGAGTGGCACGATCTTCAGGAAGTCTGTCCAACGAGTTGGCTTCACCAACGACGTTGATATCGTAGCACGTAACTTTCAGACGATACACGTTCATCAGACTTAAGGCTGAAGCTGGTAGTATTGGGCTTGTGATTAATGCGTTGAAAACAAAATACATGAAAGGAAAAGGCTCACTAGAAGACAATGACGGTGATGAAATCAAGCTAGTAGACGAATTCGTGTATATGAACTCATTGGTGACCGCCGATAACGACACCAGCAGAGAGATACAAAGACGCATTATGTTCTCTACGGTTACGAAACCTGGACATTGCTAGTGGAGAACCAACGCGCCCTTGGTGCCTTTGAACGGAAGATGCTGCGTACGATCTACGGTGGAGTACAGATAGAAGACGGAACGTGGAGGAGGCGAATGAAACACGAATTGTATCAGTTTTTGGGAGAACCTCCCATCGCACACATCGCTAACATCGCTCGACTACGATGGGCTGGGCATGTCATAAGAATGTCGGACGACAGTCCTGTTAAAATGGTATTCGAAAACGAACCGACGGGTACAAGAAGAAGAGGCGCGCAACGAGCAAGGTGGTTCGATCAAATAGAAGGCGACCTGGGGACTCTCCGCAGACAGCGAGGTTCGTGAGGTACAGCCATGGATGAAATACAATGGATACAACTTCTGTGTATAGCAGAGGCCACATTGGCCTTGTTCTTATTTAAAACTAAGTTTGATCCAACTATTTCCATCAAAATCAATGCATCACCAGTGCTGGTTGGAAAGATCAGAATAATTCTAGGAGTTAAAATAGAGCATAGATTATCTTTTAAAGCACGCATAAAATACTGTACAGTAAAGGCAAAAGAATGTATAAATATATTGAAATTGATAAGCAGAAAACGTAGCAGTGAATATCCAGATCAAATGTTAAAAATATAAATTTATATAGTTCGTCCTCATTTGGAATATGGTTTAACAGTTATAGGATCAGTACCAAAAACAACATTTAAAGAGCTAGAAACAGTACAACACTTAGTAATGAGAACCTCTTTAAGACAATTAAACTCTACCCAAATCACGTGGCGCTATATGAATCCGGATACATTTCAATAAAGAAAAGAGTAGAACTATTGGCATTAAAGGAAATAGGAAAACCCCTTTTTTATAACAATTCTTTGATTGTAGAAAATTTGGATCGCAGCAAGCTGTGCTTTGAACCTGACGTGTTTTGTTTTTGGTGCGTCGTTAACTAACAGTGAAATCATAAAATATCCGCGTACTTAGGAAAACACGTAGTGAATCCAATCGATTCCCTCCCGAAATGTGTGAGTGTCGGTAGTATTTGCACATTTTTTGGTTTTTTTGTGCTTCACCCCAGCACCCTGAAGAAGAGTTTTATCAGCTTAGTTTTATTTATTAGTGGTAGTATTGTGACATCCGGACATTCATTATTAAGTTTGAGTGTTTGTTTGCTTTCTCGCGAGAGAATCAAGCGAGTTAAAAAAATGACAGTTATACAAATATAAATGAGTTTGGATCAAAAGATCTGCGCCAATATGCAGAGAGAGAAAAACAAACGGTA
>JASCZW010018109.1:0-16017 GCA_034211315.2 Aedes japonicus
GCAGGAGTTTATTGGGGTTTAGGGATGCAGATTGTCTTGAGGATAAGTGAAGAGTCAACTGTATCTCTCAACTGTAGCACATATTTTGGAAGAGTTCAGATTATTTTGAAGCCCTGCAAGAGCCTCCCAGACGATTGGCGGAATGATAATTCAAGCCGAAGTTTGTCAGGCGTTCATTCATATAAATCCGTGTTTATTTTAATGTTAGTCCAATGAGAACCTTCATTATTGCACTGAATTGAATTTAATATAGTTTTCAAATTGTTATCTAGAACTTGGCCAAAGACATCATACCAATCAAACTATCCGTTTTTATCTTACAATTTTTGTTTAATTATCAATACTATTTTTAAACATACTCTTTTGAAAACTTAGTCGTGATCGAAAATGAACAACTGTGCAAAGTTTAAGAAAAATTGTACAGATAAAAAGAAACATTGAATTTTCTGCGTTATCTAATGCACATAAAGGGAATGCTAGATTTCGCAGCAAATAATGGGATATTTCATGCAAAGTTAAGCCAGATAACGCCTAAATCTAGCCTATTGTATGAAAAATTGCAAACATTGTTGTATGTCGCATGATAGATTGCAAACAATATGGTTGTTTACGCGTCCTTTGGTTTGGAATTAAACGAGGGGAAATGATACGCGCTTATTAAAACTAATTATTTTTTCCTGTGTGGGATTGACAAATTTAACAATATATTTTAATCGACACATTTTACTTGGAATGCCTCTATTGCAAATAAAATCGGAGCAATATCTCTTGGAATTCAACAACTGCAACTGTTCAACATGACTATATAAGATGCTCAAGCGGAATTGTTGATTTTACAAGGTTTTAAAGCATTCTCGAAGTGCAAATGACGGTCTTCAGAACCCTTATAAAACCAAAATCGTTACTTGGGATGTCTTTTCGAAGAGTGGAGATAGACACTAGTCAGGGAGTCCGTCCAAAGTTTTGACATCCCCAACGTCGTTGACTTTTCTTTTTATGTAAATTTTTTATTGATCTAAGAAGTATAAAAGTAATACCTCACATAATTGATTCATGCTTCATTGTCTAACTCAAATTCAAGTCCTGCTACATCGATTCTATCATTAATTGAATTAATATAGTAGATGTAAATTGCAAATAATTTTATAATTTTAATTCTAGTGTCTAATTCAATATTATGTAGACATGGTTGGATAAGGTCTTCAAAAGTAAGTCGACGCCATCTATTTAAAATAACGGAAAATTTTCTATGAAATAATGTCCATGAATCTCTTACACGTCTACTTTCACTGAATTTATGCTTGAGAGTCTCTATCGCAGTGCCACAATGGGTACAATTTTTGCCGTCTGAACGTCTGATTTGAAAGTATAGCTTTCTATGTTCCACTTTCCGATTGATTAACATGTTCAAATTACTTCGCAAATTGCTTGGTATTCTTTTCAAAGATATGCAGCGCCATGCTCGCCTCCAATCTAGATTTTGATTCTCGAGCTCCACTTTTGGTATCTCCGTTTGATCAACATAAAATTTGTGAACGAGACCGGAGGATGGATTTTGGTGAATGAGGAAGGGAAGCTGACAGAGCAGTCTAAGATCAGGAAGATCTGCAGGAATTGTTGGCCGATCGTTGGTTTGGTGATAGATATAAGATTTGTAGAACGGTATGGAATCAATCTTCAATAGATGTCGACTAATCAATAGCATTTGAGGGCTGGAAGTTGCAATTTCAAACCACCATCTACACGATCACGTGCGAGTTGTTGGATCGGTACACGTGCTGGAACTCTGCTCCAATGACTTCATAACACGCCACTTTGAGAAGGCTGCAAAAATGTACATCAATCTCAAAGCCACAGCTAGCAGGGTTGAACTTGTCATTAAGGTCGCGAAGGTTCAAGAGAAGACAATATGATCCACCCATTGGGTGAGCCATTTAATTTACTACTACTAATCAACTGCACAACTTCACGCACACATTGAATTTTTCTTAGCGAATTGATGTGTTGCATTTTTTGCCCACGGCCAATGTTGCATTTTTTCTCCAAGCTACGATCCATTACGAGAAATGCAACCAAATCATGCGAAATTGCATTACAATCTTGCTTTATATTTTGGGTGCGGGTTACAGAACAGCTACCAGAGGAGCAAAGAGGCCCAATATACAAAAGGGTGACAAGTTGGAATATGAGAACTACTGAGCTAGCATTATTCTCAATGCGGCCTAAGAAGTGCTTCCCCAGATCATCTGCCACCATAGATGGCCGCTTTCAAGCAGATTTGGGGTCAATTCTCAAACCAGTTTTGTAGACGGGAGGTCGACAACAACCCGCCAAATCGCGGCAAATCGTCCCAAAGTGTCGCGAATATCAAGTTCTACGCATCATCGATTCGTTGATTTCAATGCCGATACAATTGATCGTAAATAGATTATGGGTGAGAATGGGTTTCCCGGGAAACTGACTAGATTGATCATTCGGGTGCGTTATCGGTCTCGTTTGAAACACGCAAAGGACATCAGCAAGGCGATGATCCTGTTCATCATTCCGCTGGAAGGCGTTATTTCCAATAAATCCAGTCAATTCATTTGCTTCGCTTAATTCATTTGCTTACGTGGACATTGTCGGAAGAAAGCTGCAGGCGGTTACTGAGCAGTACACCAGTCTGAATCGTGAAGCAGAAAAGGATTACGGGTGAATACGTCGAAAACTGAGTACCTGCTGGTACGAGGAACCGAAAGAGCCCGCACAGACCGGAGTGTGATTATCGAAGGAGATGAGCTTGTGTACCTCGGATCATTGGTGTGGATACACCAACAGCAGCAGAGAAATCCAGAGCCACAATGTAGCTGGAAGTCGTGCTTACTATGGACTCCACAAGCCCCTAAGGTCTGGTAAACCTCCGTACAAGGTGCTGATAAGACCGGTAGTTCTCTACGGGCACGAAACGTGGACAATTCTCGAGGAGGGCCTGCAAGCACTTGGAGTTTTCGAACGACGTGTGCTTAGGACGATTTTTGGGAGTGTATGTCAAAATTATGCCAGACAACAATCCCGCGAAAATGGTGTTTGCTTCGAATACGGCCGGCACAAGATGAAGGTGAACGCAGCAAGCGAGATGGTTAGACCAAGTGGAGCAAGACCTAGGAAGTGTAAGACGTTCGAGACACTGGAGACAAGCAGCCCTAAACCGAGGTTTTTAGACAAAACATTGTGGCGCAAAAGTTGAATAAAATCTAAGTAATATACAGTATCGAAAAAATATCACTCAGATCCAATCAAGATGTAGTACAACTTTTCGGAGTTTTTTCATTCTTTTGTTACTACACCCAAAAGTTAAAAAGGTGGCAAAAAATACAATTGCAATTTTTGGAATCATATCTTGAGAAATCCGCATGGATTCAGTAAAGGCAATTTTGCCCATCATGATCCACAAAGCGTTTCATGGTCACTCGTCATCACTCCGATCCCGTCTCTTCAAGTTTGCGCTTCTTTCTGAAATAAACGAAGCCATGCAAGTGTATGTGAGAGATATTTGAGTGCCTCGACAATCGAAACAACTGTTGGGCTTTTATTCCATTCATTTCATCTTGTTAAAGTGGCTAAATGGTTACACATCTAGAGCCATGACGCAGACTTCAATTTTATACTCAACACTAATACACAGCACAATCTCACTCACTCACTCACTGTTGCTTTTTTGCCCACGACTAATGTTGCATTTTCTCTCAATTACGATCCATTACGAGAAATGAAACAAAATCATGCAAAATTGCTTTATAATCTGTTTTTTTTATTTTTATTTTGGGTGTATCTATCATTTGCGTAACGTTTTGAACATATATAAGCATTCCACAAATAAAATTTTGAAACTCGCCAATTTGTTTAACTCTTGATTGTCTATGAAGGTTGTTTGGGTTCCCAGCACTTTCGGAAATAGATGTCAAGACAGTTATCAATTTTTCAAACAGTTGTAAGGACGTGGCCAGGAGAAGCGGGTATACGACACTTTACATTTTTGGCGAAATGCTGAGTGGAAGTGGATAGGCTTATCTCGGTGACTCCCCCCCACGCTTTGTGCAAATGTTCTATGCTGTGCTATGCTATGCTATCTATCATTTGCGAAACGTTTTGGGCTCGAGGGTTCCAAAAGAACCCTATTTTACCTAAACGAACTTTAGCGTGGATGTCCAACTACCAGTAAATTCTGTTTTAATACCACTTAGGTGGATTGAACTCGTGAATAATTTGCAGTTCACGTACAAAATGCCGAACACTAGTGTATAATTCCTGGAGGTGAATAAGGACTGTATCGAAAACAAACTGGCAACACATTTTTTCTCTATAAAAACGCAGGCACGGGAGTCGTTGCAAAAATTGTTGCACTGCTTGATTTTTCGCGCCGTTCCAATGGAGTTCCGAAGTGTTAGTTGACTACCTTCCGATCCAATTTAGAACCCTCTTGGACCTGGTTTTCTTCCTTTCCGTTGGCAGCTCATCGAACGAGTAGTGTTCCGCGGACTTGTTGATGATAGATTTTACGCTGTCGTGATGAGTTTCGACACGTTTCGTTATTTTGATCTTCGAGGCATTCTTCTCACGAAGCCGGGTGTCCACTACTTGAATTTTAACACTCTTTTCGAATTGCGGCATCTCGAAAACGATCACTGTTTATCGAAAGTTCAGGATCAGATCAAATCGTTGATAGATGAACGCGTCGAATGTAGGTAAGCTCAGGCCGATAGTCTTACGCGTGTCTGTGTGAGCGGTTCATAAGCGTTGCCAGTTTATTTTCGATACAATATAAGGATTGTATCGAAAATAAACTGGCAACGCTTATGATTATTGTTAACGCTTATTGTTTTAAAAAAAAGTGTGCTGAGACTTCATTAGAGCAATATTTCGGCTGAGTTTTAAACATAAACCACATACAAATCATATTCGAATGTAGCTCCAAGAAAGATTGTCTCGAAAATTTAGGCTTGAGCTTAAACGACCGCAAGTAGTTACCGAAACTACACATAGATTGGAACGACTGGGACTTGGGGTCATCAAACCTTCCGCTATGTACACGTTTCGAAAGCTCTTTACTTTCCGGGGTCAATAATGGCGCTGACCAGCACTGGTGCATCGGGGACGGGACAGGAAGGATAGTTAGTTGAGCCTCCGTTGCTACTAGAGACCGAATACACTTTTGTATCTTTACGGTTGTCACGGGAACGGTGAGTAGGGTAAGTAGAATCAGGATTCACCTTGGAAAGTAATGCGATCTTCTAATAAAAAAATAGAGGTGGGTTATATCACGGATATAACCGCAAGGTTAACGTAGGACCGTGTTGGTCTGTCCCTTCTTAAAAAATTGTCTACATACAGAGCCATTTCTTACGGTTGCCAGTTCGGACTTAGTGAAAAATCTCTATCTCTATCTCATCTCTAAATGTACTATTTTTGATAATATGCAATGGTTGTTTAGGAATTAGAAATTAATTTATATTTTCGGCTTGTTTGGCCACACCATCATGTGCTATCTTCAATACAGCATAGTAGAAGGAGATGCAAGATATGAAGAGAAAGTGTTGAAAGTTCCGTCAGCGTCAGTCACCACTATCTGTTCAAATCCTTCATTCTAGCAAACTTTAATGTCCTCAATGCTTCATGGTGATGAGCGAACATCTCCTTCCACATCATAACCGTTACTTCACACACGGAGAATACAAAACATAACAATTGGAGTATGACAGCATAGTAGTTTATTAAACTACTCGTCGCTGTGAATGGTGGTCGGCAAGATACTTGGGATGATTCTAGTGATCCAGTTGTTACAAACATCGTTTTCCGCTGGAAGGTGCCCATGTGCCCAAGGTATGACTTCGGAATCGGAATTCACCCGTGAGGATTATCGATTTTTACGAACCGTTGCCACGGCAATCCATGGCGCTTCCTTCTGGCTTATAGATCAACAAGCACAGGCGATAATTGGGGAACCAGACGCGCACTTAATACTGGCATTGATAACAATGCCTACAAAGAAAAGAGGCACGAGAATACAGTACGAAGCCAAGTTCATAAGAGAGAACGGGCCTCAGTTATAAAACCAGACACCGGCAACAAAGCAAAATAAATTGGCAGCTAAATTGGGGGGTATGGCTGTATTAAACATGGAATGAAACCTTATGAAATAAAAAGAAGAAGACTATTTGAACCCTGTGGCATCCGTTTTTGAGGTCCCGGAAAGGGAAACCCATATTTTTGACCTGTTAATATGCAGATATGTATGGCAGCAAAGGTAGGTCATGTTTTGGCAAAAAGTTGAACTACTTATTCTAATAGCACTTAATTGAAAATTTAATCAAAAACATTTGTAAGTTTTTCTGATCAAATGGTGTATAAATGAAGACTTTTGGTTCAGTCAAATGAGAGCTATGACCGTTCAAAAACCTTTCACTTTTGCGTAACGCCCTTTTTTCAAAAAATTTGAAATGTCAACGGGTATAGAAAAGAGAAACGTAGTCCTACGTTAATAAGATGGGGTTTCCATTACGCGTTTCCTATCTTTAACTTTGAATAAAACAAACTGTGTGTGAGATATTGACGAGATTTTTTGGCCGCCTCGATTTCGCTTGGTGGCGTGCATCCGAAAGGTCAAATTTTTCATGACTTTTGTGCACGAATCGGGCTGAATCTCGTGATGAGGCCAACGGTGGTTTTTGGCTTATTAGCATAGACCTGCGAGTTAACATAACCCCGCAAGAGAGAGTCTAGCGGGGTTAAGTCACATGATCCTGGTGACCAGTTGACATCGCCTCCTCGCGAATTGACCATGCCCGGATATTGCTCATGCAGAATATCGATTGTTTCGTGCGCTGTACGGCTCGTTGTTGGAACCGTCCTGTTGGAACCACATATTGTTCAAAAGAAGCCTGTAATCATCGACCTGAAGCGCTCTCCGTTTGACGGTGATGGTCGGCGTCGTTTTCTATAAAGTTCGGACCAATGACGCCTCCTGCCCAAAATGCACACCAAACAGTGACTTTCTGGGGATGCATTGCCACTTGGTGGATCTCGTGTGGAATACCCGTTCGTCAAGAAATGGGCCTCTTCGCTGAAGAAGGTTTTTCGAACAAAATAGGGGTCTGTTTCCAACTGCTCGAAAAACCAATCAACGAACACATGGTCCGGTCTATGATCGTTGAGCTTGAGCTCCTGTTTCAATTGAATCTTGTTTGGATGCATACCCAAGTCATGACGCAGAATGCGCCATGTTGAAACTTGCGAGAGGCTGAGTTCTTGTTAATAATTTTCACGAGTTGTTGGACGCTATAACTTCCCATAGAAATCCGGCATGACATACTGAATAACTGACAGCTAATTTGACATTTAGAGCATTCACACTATGGCCGCAATCAGTTGTCAAAGCTAGGAAATCCCTACTGGAAAACCCTTTATGACGCTCATTGCGAACGATAATTTGATTTTTTTTAAATATTTTCGTTAAGGACTTTGATCGTATTATGGCTGACGCGGTTCAGGCGGTTGGCTTCCCGCTCCAGTCGGTGTAAATTCTTGCAACGGAAATTTCCCCATGATGTTCAGTGCTGACCGTTATCCGGCGTTAGGCTCCAAGTTTGTGCTACTTTTGGTTGAAGATGGTGAAAATTGTCTTGTCCTTCCATTGGAATTCATATTGACATACCCTCATAATCCTTAGAAATATACGCACACAATTCCAAACAAGAGTCTTTAACGATCCTGTAGTTATTCAATCACTTAAGAAAACCACGAGATGCCACTGATATCGGTGAAGATTGGTGGACTTCAGAAACATGAAGCAATATGAAAATACTTTTGAAAATCTAAGGGTTTAATAAGATTTGGCATAGTTTTTGAATTTACAAATCTCTGAAATGGATAAAATATATTGATAAACGAGTTTAGGAGAAAAAGTCAAGAGTAGGAAAATAATTTCCACCATCAGTCGTACTCTGTCGTTGATTTAAAACTGTACAGCTCCACTGAAAAGAAGGACGACAACTTCAACAAAATTACAGAACTCAGGAAAAATCAGCAATCAGCTCAGAACGCTTCCATCACTTTCAATTTATCATTCGGAATAATATTATTCCACCCAAGTCCCAAACCGACCTTCCCTTCAAAATCAGAAATAGTTTTCCAACCTTCCGAAAGGCAAATGAGACAACCAACCCCCAGCATCGAAAAAGCTAAATGTGGTTTGATTTTCCCGTCTTTCCTGCTTCGCTCGAATCCGACGGTCAGTCAATGAAATAGACTAACGTTATCCCTCCCACCTCCCCACCAGTTTCCCCACCCACCCCTCCACCGACTCCTGATTTATAATATTTAATAATAGTAAAATAAATATCAAAAATGCACAAAGCGACACACTCACACCTAAAGTCCGGAGGATTGCTCTTTCGGTTTCGAGACTCCACTCTCCTCCGCAGAAAAAAGGACATCTCAACGAGTCGGAGCGCTGGAATGAGCAATCGAGGAAAAATGTCACCCCTTCTGATGTCGATTCAATGTCGTCGTCGTCGTCGTCGTTGTCATCTTCATCTCCGGAAAAAGTGACTAGTTGTGTCTGACCGTTTTGATACCGAATGGTTGGGTGGGGGAGGGGAGGGTGAAGAGGGCGTCGTTCATAATCAAAGTTGATTTTTGGAATACAAATTTTTCGGAATTTTGATTAAAAATATCTAGCTGCTGTTGGGACTGGGTCCTCGAGGGTTCCGGATACCGATGAGTGATGATAGTTGTTGAGTGTAAGTCTGGAAAAATGCTCGCTCGATAGTGAAGGATGGGCGCCGAAATTTTATGAATGCAAAATGAATATCCTTCCGCCTGTCTGTTGAGCCGATGGGTTGGGGGAGGAGGAAGAGAGGTGAGGTGTAAAAATATCTTCGAGCCAAGTTTGAAAACGAATAAAATTATCCCAGCTGCCGCGCTGCGTTTCATCGCCGGTATAACACAATGTGAGGTAATTAATGCAATTACGGGTCGGAAAGTTCTTCTACCTTTCTATCCGCAACTGCAACAAGAACAGGAACCGAGACAAGTGTGAGACTGAATTTGATTTTAATAAATTTTTGCTGCCACTTTTTTCCGCCCGCCGTGGCTTTTCCAGGTGACGTTTTCCTGACGTCAAGTGACTACTCGAGCATAAATAGGAATTTTGATGGAGAAGCGGGAGTCTCCTCTTCAAAGCCACTCTACATGCCAAGATAATTCCCCCACCTAATCTGCAACAAACTTTCAATCAACCTCGGAATGGAATCGAACTCACCTAAGCTATTCATTAAACATTCATAAAATTTCATCGTTACAATTCCTCGCCTTCAACACCTCGTCACGATCGTCGTCGTCGTCGTCTCTTTGCCTCTCAGACACTTGAGATTAGGCAGGCAGCCCTTTTCATCAGCCATTCAATCGAATTCAATAAATTAATTCAAGAGTATGTGATGTATCTGTTATAATTTATTAATAGAATTATTAAGTGACTCGAACTCTCGAACGCCGGCAGCCTCTTATTGCCAGCAGCAGCAGCGGTCTGACTTTCCCCCACCATCCGCACAACTTCGTTCCCAAGATAAGATTGGGAATGTGTGTAATTTCTCACTCAATGCCGAGCCCGGCATTGAATTTATTGAAAGCCAGGAAATACTTCCGCCCGGTCGAGTTTGCCATGACTTTTCGGGATCCACATGTAACAGAGCAGAGAGCAGTCTTCCGAAAATCCGAGAATCGAATCCGACTGGAAGACGTCGTCGGCGTCGTCGTCGTCGTCGTCACCATCATCTCGCTTTCTTGGGGGTTTTTGACTTAGTTCGGAATAGTCAAAGATAACACACAATAAAATTGAATATTAATTGAATGATAAATAATATTCCAATTGCTGCAGTAGCGTTTGGCCGGAATTTGAATTTCAATACCGTTCGCCGGGGGGTGGTGGGAGAGGTGAGGAAAACTGACTCGACTTCAGTGTGTTTGAATTGAAATGAATTACTAAACCAATTTTATGAAATATATGCAACTGTGGATGGCTTTCTGTGTGTTTCGCAAAAGACGAACTCCAACCGATGATGGGCGGTGGGTGGTTGGGAGAGTAGGTGTGTGTGTGTTTGCATCAACAGAAGATGAGCGATTCCCATTCATACAGCGCTCAGCTCGCCGAGCTGCCTATGGAATTGAATACTAAATTGATCGTTTCCTTATTTCGATAACTTGTTATATATTATTACACATATAAGTTATGAGTAACAGCAGTGCCACACAGTTAGCAGAAGCTCGCTGCGTTTCATAGAGTGAGTCGTCTACTGTTGTATCACTACGAGCTGGATGGGGGAGCGGAGGGTCCTCGTCGCATCATCATCATCATCGTCGTCGTCGTTGTGATCTCGATGGTGATGTACAGTAACAGTAGATTGAGGCTGCTGCACACGTTTGGAGGAGATTATCATTCAGCTTGAATTGGTTCAGTACACATACGCTCACACACTTGGTGGTGGGAAAATGCATTTATGTAAATTCAATGCTCCCTCCCCCATCCGAGGTAGGTAGAGCTGATGTTGATGGCATTGTTTGGATGGCCTGCACTGGTGGGGTGATACAAGACTTGCTGCTGGAGTTCGAGGAAATTTTCAATCGAATGAAAGGGGGATTACTGGTTGGTTTTTTTTTGACGAAACGCGGTCAGCGACAATTAGCGATTGGTGAGGCTATTGACAATCTAATGAACACATGCGCATGCTTTAAGGCTTTCGAAGGTTCTTCGGATCTGTTCAGGCTTCGATAGTTGCCAAATATTCCGGGTTAACTTTGCAAAATGCGCTTCCCGACTAAGGTCTAACATCAAAAAGATAGTAATTCGAAAACTTAGTTAGATATCAACATCAAATTGAAATCAAAATTTGATTTCACTTCACAATTTTCAAATTAATCATCTTGCTTTAATTACCGTTAAAAAAAAGGTTTGCTTTCATTGTCTTGAAAGAAGACCAAGTGGAATACTCATTTTACTATCAACAGGCAAACATGTACAGCAAATTGACTTTTCAATTTGCTCTCACTGATCAGTTTTAAAGTTGTTATCACAGGAATGAATTTTTGCTACCAATTTTTAACTTTTAACCGTTCAAACAACGATTAATTCTTCGGTTCAAATAGCCCAAGTAACCATGAGGATTCTATATGTCATGATTTAGACTTGTAAATCACATAAAAAGTATAGTGAATTATAACAAGCACTCGTTTAATTGCAAGCCAAAGGAGGCGTAAACAACGAAATTGTTTGCAATATTTCATGCGCCATACAACAATATTTGGAATCTTCCATACAACAGACTAGATCCAGGAGTTATCTGGCTTAAATTGACATGAAATATCGCACTAATTTCTGGCAAATCTAGCGTACCCTTTATGTGCATTAGATAACGCAGAAAATTACATGTATCTTTCGATCTGTGTGCTGTGGTTTGATCTTCGAAAATACGTTACTGAATAAAGATAGAGAACCCTACAGAAACCTTATCTGGGTCTGGAGGTGTAATGATTTTCAAACCACCTTAACTACGACTGTCGGCAGACAAATGTTGAGAAATATCGAGATCAGATTTAAAAGCGAATCGTATTTTTTCCCATTCTCAGCAAGAAAGGAAAAGAGGTCCCGGTGCCTCTCGTGAAATATAGTTTAGATACCTCAAGAAGTTCGTTCTGGACTAAACAGCGTATTCCTTGGTTACAAAAATAAGGTCTGTATCCGCAATAATCCGGACACCTCTAAACATAAATTTCGCATTATATTTCCGTCGTAGTTGTTTATTTCAGATTCATGGGATGTGTTTTAACAATTCGTGAAGACAAAACGCAGTTATTCGGTATTTGCATAAAATTTTCGAACTTTGCGCTTAACTCCGTCCATTAGGGTTTGTACAGACACTTCAGATATCGTAGAAGCCGTCTTTGTCCAAATTTGCTGGAAGTGTTTGATGTCTTTGATTCCTTGCTTCTTTCCAGAAAGCTTCCGCTTCATCAGAGCCCAATATCTCTCGATTGGTCGTAGCTCTGGGCAATTTGGCGGGTTTGAGGTTTTTGGTATAATGTTCACTTGATTTGCTTGCTACCACTCCATCACAGTTGTAGCATTGTGGCATGATGCCAAATCGGGCCAGAACAAAGGTTTTTCTTTGTGACTTTTGATGAAAGGTAGCAATCGCTACTGCAGACAATCTTTCTGATAGATCTGCTTGTTGATTGTGCCTGTAGTGACGAAAGATTTACCGTTTTTGCCACACAAGGTATTTTTTTGGGAAATTTCGATGCCTTCTTCGTTCTGAAATGCTCAGCGGTAGCATTTCTGGCCATAGCAGAGTAAAAAGCCAGCCCTGGAAGCTGCTTGAAATTCTCCAGGGCATAAGTTTCATCGTCCATAACAACGAATGAAAACTTCGGCAAATATTCGCAGTACAAACGTCGAGCCCGTGATTTGGCTGCCAAGTTCTGTTTGTCGTTGCGATTTGGAACTGTTTTTATTTTCTACGACTTAAGTTCCAAACGTTGTTTTGATTTTTGAACAAAACCAGGCGACATCCCTATTTTACCAGCCACCGTTCGAATGGAGAGATTTGGGTTTTTCGTTAATATCCTTTTCACCTTTCGGTCCATGACAGGATCAGCGCGTTCAATGTTGTTGTCACTTCTTGGTTTCGTCTATACCGTCAAACGTTCCAAAAATGATTTGAGCACATCGTGAACAGTGGATTTAGGTAAATCCAATGTTTTTGCAAGGTCCCGTATTGACAAGTCAAGATTTGCCGTACAAAATTCGCTCGCGCACTTGTTTTTCTTTCGTCGCCATCTTGAATACTAAACATGAAATCTAAACATCAATCATAGTCTTTTTCATCATAGACTCTCAGCTATACCACAGGGAAATTTTTCATTCCTACGTTCAAAAGTTACAATGATTTGAAGGTGTCCGGATTAATGTGGATACAGATTTTATGCAAATGCTTGACTTTTTTTTAGACCCAGAGCGGCTAAGCCCATAAAATGTGAAGTTTGTTGATTGACAAGAAGGTCCTAAAAACAACCAGCATACATTTTAGAACAAGGAGCGAAAGGACAAAAGACGAGTATTTGTTATTCAAAAGAGTATTTTACTCTAACAGAGCAGAATCTCATAAGATAACGAATTTTAATGTTGGATAACATCTTTTGGCACCATATGAGGATAAAAATCGAAAAAAAGCTAAAATTGGGAGCGTAACGAAAACTGGTCAGATTTGTAACGTTAATAACTCATTCATTAAACGATACATTTTCTTAAATTTTGTTGCAATCAATTGGTCATATTTCTAACATTTAGTTACAACACTATTCAAAATATTTAGTATTATGGAACAAAGTATTTAAAAACTACGAAAAGGTCAAATCATATCTCATCAGTGTGATACTTGAATTATTGACTCTATTTCTTAGATTTACATTCGAGTATGTATTTTATGTGGTTTTCACTCTAAATTCAGAACAAATATTGTTCTAAAACAGTCTCAGTAATTTTTTTTGGTCACGATCATCGATATTCTAATCTTTGTAGGATTTTAGAATCAAATTTTACATAGATATCATCGTCAATAATTAGACACGCAGAAATGTTGCACGGAAGCCGATCGTCAAATGTTTGTTTCAGGCTTTGCATTGGTTTCTTCTGCTTCCAATACCTCTTCAAGCTCAATCTTGCCTTAGCATGGTGAAAATTACCCACAGATGTGTTTAGCTTAGAAGCTACATCCCGAACGGCCATACTTTTATTTATGGCGAAACCAGATTTTCATCCACTTTGAAGTGTATCTTCGAAGGTGGCATCCTCATTCTTACGGTTCCGACACACATCTTCTATTTTGGCCAATTTCCTTAGAGTCAATTTCTTGATTATGTTACTTTCGACTAATAGCCTTGTGCGATTAGACACTTTTTAATGACTTTAAACAAATGTAATGAATTTAATTAGCAACAGGAATTCATCGTAGACGTGCTACCTTTCGAATGAAATACGTATCGTAAAATTTCTGTGAGCCAAAAAGGAGATATTATTGTTGAAAATCTCCTCTCAAAAAGTAACGCGGTCAATTTCAAAATTTTTAGAACGACGCCCATATCCAGGTATAGACACGAGAGACGTAAGTCCTACGTCTAAAATGGATCTGAAAAGTTGATTCGATCAAGTCTCCCAGAAAAACAGTTATAATACTTTTAAGCGCATCTTACGCAGAGTTCTGAGCGAAACTTATTCAGAAACAGTAGAGAATCTTGCTAGGAATCAAGAGCGTATTTACTAGGGATTTTTAACAAATCAACCATGATTAAATTGTTTAACATTTCAACTGAATGATTCTAAGAGTTCTCTGCGAGTCTTACTCAGAATGTTGACCGCATGACGCTCGGGACGCTATGTGTCCTCGTCTGCACTCAGCGCCATTATTTTGCAAGGATGGGACAACTCGTTCAGTAGCAGTTTGATCCGTAGGTTGATAGCATATTTTAGAAGCTAAATTTTGAAATTCGGCATGCAATGAATTTTGTTCAACAGTGTGTTATTTGGATTCCTATTACCAACACCACAACGTACGGAAGTTTACGCGATGACACAGCTTGTTGTAAAGAAGGTGGAATAACTGTTCAATAACAAATACATGTAACCAATAAAAGTTTGTGTAACGCTTTTTCAGACTTTTGTACAACGTTAGAAGCGCAAAAAGAGAGCGTAATAATTCATAAACTAGCAAAACAATCTTAGCTCAGACGAAAATATATCATCACCAGACATTGGATTCGAACGCTACACAGAAAAAAAAACAGGCGCGTAAATTTTACCATCGTTTGATTTCAAGCCAAAGGAAGCGTAAACAACGAAATTGTATGCAATCTTTCATGCGCCATACAACAATGTTTGCAATCTTCCATACAACAGACTAGATTCAGGCGTTACCTGACTTCAATTTACAAGAAATATCCCATTAATTTCAGCGAAATCTAGCATTTCCTTTCTATGCATTGGATAACACAGAACATTTCAAACTGTGTAGTCCTCTTGGCGTGATACGGCTCAAACTTCTTCGCTACGCCAACTCCGAAAGTTGAATCGTCAAGTCTTAGTATATATGATGTGCTTCACGGTAACAGTGAAACTACACTATTGTACAGCAATTCCGTCATTATGCCAAAAGACATGTTTTTAAAAACAGATTGGATGGTGTAATGCAATTTCAAATGTATTTTCAACTGATTATAACAGCTTTTCTTGTTCATGTTTGTATATGTATGAAATTATGGTATAAGAATAGATCACTAACAGCAGCGAAAAAACAAATTCAATATTAAGTTATGGACTGATTTGGCCCATCTTTAAATAAAATATGAAGGATCCAAAGAGCTCAAAACGTGACATGTTTTGCAAATCGTATTATAAAACAAACTGTCACCAGTGATTTGAAGTGCAAAGGTTTGTGTGTTACTTGGGTTACAACAACGGCAATCATAAAGTTTACACACAGAAACGAAAGGGTTCTTGAAAATGAAAACGGACCTGTCGTGGCCGGACCGACGTTTCCAGCCTCGGTCGCGGCTACATAAACCGGCGATATTGCTTTCTCTTCATCAGATATATTTGCTTGCCCGTAACCTTCGAAATTCGTCACTTGAGTAGATCATTGCACCGAATGTATTAACCTCACTTTTTTGACAGTTCAGGGAGCTTGTTTACAAGGTGTTAGAATTTGAACCGCTCAAACAAAAATTTTCATTAGCTTTTTCCGGACTCTGTACGATAAGATTGTAAGAGAAACGATGTTAAAATAAGCCCTGGTGTCTGTTTTCCTGCCGTTTTACTTCAACCGTAATAAATTAAAAAATAAAATCTTAAAATGATCTCACCGAAAATAAGTCCAAGTAAACAAGCTCCCTGAACTGTCAAAACTGCATTGATGACGCCATCGTGCAATGATC
>JASCZW010018110.1:0-16002 GCA_034211315.2 Aedes japonicus
GCCAGGGCGATCCACCACTGATCCAAACGTTTTAAGCTTCAGAAGAATTTTGCCAACCGCTGCCCTACTGATACTGTACTTCTTAGCGACAGCCCGGTGCGATTCACCGTTTTGCACATCACGAACGACCAATTTTCGGATACACAAGGGAATTGCTTTCAAAAACACCGCGTTCTCCATTTTTTCAATTGAATCAAATGTGATCACGTATACAAATGCACCAGGTTGAGCCGCTTGCTTCAAAACATGTCAAAATATCAAAACATAAACAATCAAGGGGTCTTCCAATAGAAGCTTATCGAAAACATATCGATTTTTGCAGTGGGCACTTTGTTTTGTCACTGTTTTTTTTTCAACACAAATTGATTTTTTTTCTTTAAGTAAAACTCCTTTTTTTTCAGTATTCCATAAGTGAAACTTAAAAAGAATATAAAAAATATAATAAGAAAAAAAACTACACTGTGTTTACTTTAATTTGAACCAAGTAAATGAGCGAAATTGAAAAAACGATGAGGTGGGCACTTTATTTTGCCTATCAGTGTACGAGAGCCTCCCTTTCTAGAGCGGGGAGGGGTCTCTGACTACCATAGAAACATTGCTTGCCTCCAAAAACTTCCGCATGCAAAATTTGGGTTCCTTTGCTTGATCAGTTCTCGAGTTATGCAGAAATTTGTGCTTCACTTGTATGGGAGCCCCCCTTTCCAGAGAAGGGAGGGGTTTCAAACCATCATAAGAACCTTCCAGTGTCCAAAACGAATCCAACAAAGCAAAAATCTTGTCAAACGGTCCTTCCGCTCGCGAGTTAAATCGTGACAAAGGAAACCCCAACTCATTTTTATTTATATAGATGATCTACAGTCGGTTACAGTCCTGAAAAGCAAAAAATGTTGTAAAGTGTTAAAGTGAACTAACTGTTAACTGCTGCTGAGTTAGGAAAATAGGGAATATTTAATTAAAAAAGAGTTAATGACAAATAGACATAAACAAATCAATAAGTAAGTTTAAGTCATGTATGAAGTTGTAAAAGATGGACAGAGCTAATAGTCAAATGAGTGACCCAAACATGTTCCACACTGTTCGCCACTACTGTTATCTCTGTTATCACCGAGTGGGTCCTCGGTTTGTTTCAACACGATCGTTAGAAACAGTAGTGTGCGAATAGTTCTTGTGATCCCGACCGATTCGTAGCCGGTCAGCTGGTACTGTATGTAATTCATTAAGTCAGTCAGCAAATAAACCGTCGCTTGTACAACACGTATTTCTACACCGTATGGAATAAAATTTTATCTCTGTTCGCGCAAAGAAATAGTACTTATTCCAGTAAATCCACCGCGTATTTAAAATTGTGTCCGAAGGAATTCCGTCGCGCGAACAGAAGTAAAATCAGCAAAACAATATTATCAGATGTAATGATATTGTAAGTTATGATAGAGTAATGACATGGATTGAATTGTAAATCAGACACTTGCCAAATGGGACACAGGGGTTTACAAAATCAAGTGATAACACTGCAGCAAAATAACTTCAAATCCAAGGTCTACGCTCCATGCTAAATTTCAGAAAATTGTATGGAGAAAAGTCTACGTGGGGAATATGAGGCTGAAGGAAGGGACGCATACCTTATTTGAAATTAATATCTTATTGGGTGAAACCTAAGTTCATAGTGTCGCTTGAAAGTATTCACGAATCATTACATTGCTTGGGTTTGAATAGGAATTAAAATAAAAGCAAAAAGTTTCGCTCATTCTAAATAGTTCAAGGGTTGAAGAATTTCAGTGCGCCAAGATAGTTTACTGAGATAACCTGTATTATTTGTCGCTCACATACAGTTTTGAATTTTGAAACCAAGAAATGAGCCAGAATTTTGTATCGAATTATTTTAAACCAACAGAAAAACACTAGTTATTAAAAATTCACCTTTTATGAGCTTCACATAAAAAACAACAAATGAAACTACCAACTGATTTAAAACTAAACTTTAAAATTTCAGTAATTAAAATGCATGACCACTCTCATCTTTTCTAATTCTCAGAAATTGCCACATGCCATATGCTCAGATGCGTCCATTGGAATTCAGAAAAAAACTTTACTATTATTCTACAGTATTTTTATCTCTAAAGAACCAAGCAATATGAACTCAATGACCTTCCCTGATTGCCATTTAAGTAAATCAACCAACCGTAAACCATTGCAGTTAGTTTTCCCTCATTTGCATAATGACTGCATTACTTTTCATCCTACATGTATAAATGACTGAATAAATAACAAAAAAAAAAAGACAATTATATCTATATGGCGCAAACGGCACGTACCATCATTTTATGTATGTCACGAATCAGAAACGATCCACCTTGCGTCCATCCGGGAACAGTCGCTCTAATTCATCCTCGCACTAATGCTATTGGTGTAGGTCACAGCCCATGAATAAAAGGATGCATAGAAGGGGTTAAACTGGTGCGATGGACTATGCTGATATATTTAATTACATGTTTCTAATCTTGGTAATTGGATCGGCTAGTTTTACTACCCAGGATAATGGATGGAAACGTTTTAATAATAGCTTTCGAACACATTCTTTGAATAGTCGCTATGCGTTGAAATGCTGCAATCAGCTGCTGGTGCTGATGCTGGTATGTAATTTTTATTTTTTAAACAGCTGAGCATCTGGAATACAAATTACTCCAGACGTAATTTGCTCACCCAATCTGCAGAAGTAGATTTGTAATCACCTTCTACCCACGTTCTCTATTTCAAGCATTCAGCATTCCAACAGAACTTCTAGTTCCGTTTTATGAGCCATTTTTATGTGCATCTGGTCGCCGGCTGCATTGAAATCCACTTTAGCGTTATTCAATGTACGTATTTCAGTGGGTGGGTTTTCTCCAGCTAGAGAAGCTGGGTAAGTCTCTGGAATATCAATGATCCCACGACGATGATGAGGAGATACCCCATAAATCAATACGGAATTTGATGAAACGAAGAGCAATTGATAGCTTCCTTGCTGCGGAAATGATACAGCGATTCTCTCGTCCGCAAGGCCAAGGATGTATGGTATTGCTTAGAAGTAGCTAACGGATGGTGGTGTAATACTTTGAGGAAGCCGCAATCATCGACGGTGTCTGGTCGGTGAGCAATAGTTGGTCGCTGCACAGGGGAGTGATTCGGCACAACTTCTGGCCAGAAATCTGAATTGGGTGCTGCAGTGGTAATGTTTGATGTTGCGCGTCATAATGTGCTGATTTTCATGACGCTGTAGGGTAGAGTAATGGCCTACTTTTGCTGACCAATAAATAGGATGTAAAGCGTGTCCGGGAATACATTTTGTATCATTATAGGTATCGTTATAGGTTTAACAAAAATCCATCTTTTTATCATTTTTTTTCTCAAGTATGTTTCTTTACACTTTTGCAATAATAGATTTAAATTGCACCCTCACACCCAAACTTTCTTGCCGTCAAGTAGGTTGGACCCTACTCTCTAGGATCTGAATGAAATTTTGTCCATATGTTGGTTTCTACACAAAATTACGTTTGCAATAAAAAAAATCCAAAAGTATCCTGGAGGCGTATATAAAATGTGAATTTATTTTTTTCAAAAAAATAATTTTCGCAAACGACTCATCTGATCATAATGTTGTCCTAGAAAAAGTTGTAGGTAATGAACTATACTTTTAGATAAAAATACACTGAAATTAAAAAAACCGTTAATTCATGCTTAAAAACATAAAACGTTGATTTTCTCAAAGAACTCCCCCTTCGTTCCTCTTATATTTTATTTTTTGAAAAGCTGAAGTCCTTTCCTTTAAGTTTAAGATGGTCACTTCTTCAACTTTTTTATTTTTTGCTTTTAAATATTTGTAAATTTCTTAAAAATGTTGCAAATGATAATTTTTTTTATTGAAATATACTGAAACTAGATTGAATGAATTATTTTTAATTTGAAATCATACAAATTTTTTTCGTAAGCCTACTTGTTCTCAAGTTAATTTGAGTTTTATTAAACGATATTTATGTTTTGTTGTGATGTTCACAAGAAAATATATTTTTCATAATAGATTATTAAAAACCAGGGATTTTTTTCTCAGTAACAGTTGCAGTCTCACTTACCCGTTACTGTTTGGACGCGATGGAAAAAAATCAACTTGATGCTTTTGGATATGTGTATGTTTCGGATAGTTTTGTTGAGGGAGAGAAGAAGCAGTATTTCGAAAGCTTGAAAAGCTATGAAAGATAAACTAAATTGATGAGGTGAAGAACTTCCCAATATAAAAAACTTTGTTGATTTTGTACCTATCTTCATTTCAAATGTATGGCTGACTCCATTGTATTGAAATGTACATATAAAAATTTTGTTCCAAACACGGGTATAAATAAATAAATACCTGACTGCCGTCTTCTCAACGAAAGGCTTAAAAAATCCCGGTATAGGGTATGTGTCTCTTGACTCAGCCTAATACGTAACGATTGATTTTTTATTCAATATAATACATACATTATTTGAGCTGTAAACCATATTCAAACTGCTATACACTAGCTTAGATAAGTTTATTAAGATATTTGATAGTTTGTTTCACAAAAAGTTACACAACGCATTTTATAACGTCAGGAACTTTCAATAGATATGGATGTTATGTCGGTCTTTATATAATATTCGAATAGATTTATCATTAAATGCATCATTACATTTGATAGATTTATCATTAAATGCAATCGTTGTTCGTTTTCTCCTATCTGATATTCTGATTTAAGGCTTTGCCAGCTATATTTGCTCTACACAACAGAATATTTTACAAAACAAACTAAAATAAAACTGCTTTGAAGCACTTAAGAGATTTTCATATTTGATTTTCATTCCTCCGTTCGATAATGGAAACATTACAATTTTCTGTACACAGATTTTGTTCTTTTGGTTTGTGTTTAGACGAGCCATTTGTGACAATATGTGACAGGGGGGGGGGAGGGGGGTTATAAAAATGTGACATCCAACAATTTTGCATTTGGTAATCTAAATTTATCTGCGTTAATACGAAAACAAAGGCGTCGAAAAGTTTGAGTGTACGGTAAATGAAAATACACATTTTACTTAGTTGTGTGAGTGCAAAAAATTATTTACTTTTGTCATACATGTTCTTATCGTCAATGAGCACGAACCGCACGAGCTGTGCTTCATTCTGAAACTTCGTCGAAGTTTGATTTTGTTGAAAATCCTATTGTGTTCATTTTTGGGAACGAGAATCCTATTGTGAAGAACTTTTCAAATAAAAAATCACACCTTGGAAACGGAAGCTTTAAAACCGATAGATACACTGAAGGTTTTTTTTAAGCCAGCAGACCTTCTGTTGCGAATGGAGGGATTGTTAAAAAATGTTCCAAAAATACCACAGGATGAAGAAACTCCAGCCTTTCAGTTCTTCACAAGCTCCTCCGGAATCAGACAAAAAAGTTCCTCTTATTTTGCATGTCCTAAATAGGATGCAATTTCCAAAGAATTGGATATTATTAATTCCGAGATTTCCAGCCTGCTGATAAGAGAGCAAAATGACATGCTTTCGGGGATACAGAAAAGACGCTGTCTGACCTGATCAACCGCATGAAAGCGCTAAATATGGCCCTAGAGAAGTAGAAATCAGATCAGCAACGTCAAAAGACAAGCAGATTGAACCGAACAAAGATTCTTGAGGAAGAATTAAAAAAAAAACACTCATCTTACCAAGCGTCTCAAGATGCGGCCTGACACAGGACGACCTCCGATAGAGAGTAACCAAGCATATAGACTGTTCCAGAAGGTATGAGCACACTGTCAAAATACGAACAAGGCATGTTTATTTTTAGTTTCAATAATTTTATTTGTGTTTCATATGATATTTTACTCTCGTTTAATCAAAATATTTAATCATAGCCAAGACTCCTAACTTTTCCTCAAACATGACCCATTCTGCACTGCACAGTGGTACTTCCCACCATTTTGACCAGTTTTGGTCAATCTTTTTTTAATTTTTTGGATGTCGTCCGCTGGTTTTGGGAATTTTCGAAGCTTTGCTTTGGTTAAAGTCCAAAAAGTCTCGATTGGAGGTGCCTCCAGGCAGTTCGGAGGATTCATGTCCTTCGGCACGAAACATACATTTTGACTTTTGTCCCATTCTAAAGTGTCCTTTGCGTAATGACATGACGCCAACTCAGGCCAAAACACTACTTGACCTTCGTGCTGCCTGATCATCGGCAATTTCGCTTCTGGAGACATTCCTTAACGTATTTCTGAGTGTTCATCGTCTCCGTTGTGATGTACGGACTAGATGTTTTACCACACTCGCATATTGTCTGCCAAACTATAACCTTCTTACTGAATTTTTCGGTAAAAATTGCCTTCTCCGTTTCGGGGATGTCTTTGTCTTCGCTGACAGTATAGAGTTGTGGTCCGGGAAGCGTTTTGTAATCTAGTTTCACATACGTTTCATCGTCCATTGTTATACACCCAGTATTTCTGCACAATAACGAATCGTAGAGATTGCGGGCCCGTGGTTTCACGGACGCGGCCTGTTTTGGGTTCCTTTTTGGTTTTTTCTGCTTCCGGTATGTTTTTAGCCCAAGTCTTTCTTTGGCACGCATGACGTTACTCGATGAGGTCCCTAGTTTTTTCGCAACATCCCGAACGGAAGTCACTAGTTTTCGCTTGTAGGCATCCTGATCTTTTATCGATATCCGGACTAACAGGACCGGATTTCTGACCAATCTTCGGCGCATCTTCAAACGAACACTGTTCTCTATATTTTCGAATCGCAGATCGTACCGCTCCGACGTTTACACCCTCTTCTTTGGCCAATTTTCTCACAAGTAAGACAAAACTGAGCACTTTTTTGATGCTACGTCATTCAGAAATGTGCAAACAAAAGACGCAGCCAAAACATGTTGAAATATTTCATTATATTCAAAATGACCTTTAAAATAAGGTGTGCTTATACTTTCTGGAACAGTCGTTAGTTGCTGGGCAGAGAGGTGACGTTAGGAATTTGAAGTAACATGAAATGAACTTTTTTTTATAGCAACAACAGCATTGTTAAAAATAAATACGTACGCGAACAAACTTTTCAGTTAGCATTTTCTATTTTTAAAGTAACAAAAATATCATAAATCTTGAAATCTTGATTTTGTAGAATATGGGACAGTGCTTAAGGATGGGGGAGATTGCGGTCAGGAAGAACCTGCTACTTTAAAAAAGTGTATAATTAAGGATTCGACTAGTGCTTGAAATTTTCTTGGCAATAAGAAGTATGATCTAGATTAAGTGTTGCACACAATTTCAACGTTGGGAGAAACGGTCGGGAACTTTGAATAAAGCACCATCCTTTGCGAAAAAAAAATTAATCAATTTATCATCAACAAGAAATTCTGATTCCAGTCCTGTATGGAAGTTTCAAAATAGGGTATTCTCTCTTTTTTGAGGTATGAAAAAATTTATGAAATTTTTTACAATTTTGCTAATTGTGATTTAAAAAACTAATTCGAGAACTGATCGCCTTAGGAAAACATTCTTGTGGTGGAAAGTGCTTTAAAGTATCTCAGCAAGCTGAAAAATTATGCAATGGCAATTTTTTTACACAAAAATTTTTTAGGGCTCAGGAAAATCGAAAAATAACATCGTCTATACCAAAATTGCCCACAAAATTGAAATATTGATTTCTTGAAACCTATGTCAAAGTGGGATCATTTCAGTAGAATTTCCCAGACTGTTCAAGGTAAATCTTGAAAATCCTCGATGTATTTCAAAAACAAAAAACTCATCGCTTTCACATTTGTATTCATGATTCCATTTCTTTTCCACTTTCTGATCATATTCTCTTTCGGAATTATGAGTAATTTCAAGATTTTTCAGAACTTTTTTCTACGAATCATGATATTTTGCGCTACAAGAAAAATTATGTATATTTCCATATAATTTTCCATATCTCGAGAATGGATAAACATCCAATATTGATATATCAAAATTTTCAATCGTCTAAAAGTTGGTTCGAATGTTTTCGACATACAAACGATGTACAAACATATATTATGTTGTGTAAAATATCTTTTCAGACCTTTTCTTTCTGTTGATTAAAAAATTTCAAGCACTTTTTACAACTCAATTTATGTTTTACAAAGTTTGCACTGCAAACTTAAATTATTCACCTAAGCTGAACTGCCATCAGTCACTGGTGTTTAAACCAGATTTTGCCTGATTATGGGGTAACTTTTGCTCAAAAATCTGTTACTTATGCAAAAAAGTGAGGAAAAAAAACCGGTTTCCACATTAGACCCGGGGTTATCTCATAGATGTGTAAGTGCATTATAGAGTGTGGTTCATGAGTTATGAATTTTTAAAGTAAGTATTATTGAAAAAAACTAAAAATGTTACTCCTCGCACGGAGAATTAATAACATAACAATTAATGTATGTAAAAATGTTATAAACTCAACTAAAACTCCCCATTTATTAAATTTTGTCTATTTTAATCTAGTTAATTCGATGGTTGTAAAGATGTTAATGTAAACCACTCATACCGATGTGATCTAGAGAGAAAGCTACGAATCAGCTTTGTTTTTGTATCTTCAAAAACTATCGCACCTTTAATATTTATCAAGAAAAATAAAAATATACAATGAAATTAATTGTATATTGAAATTGAATAGGCATTTCTGAATTAGAATCAGTCAAGTTTTTTTCTGCTTTTCAACTTAGATTATTTCAAATTCAAAACTGCCGTGTTTCTTAAATGAGTGCAGTTTAAAAATATATATATATTAAAAAACTACGTTTTTTTGCAGAAGAAAACATGTCATACGATAAGTCCATCTGTTACGAATATCTTGATTTATCTCTGCCAGTTATTTCAAAACACACTTTACCTATCCGTGGACAGAAGAACTATACACATGTAATTATGTAAATGATTCAATTTGAACTAAAATACACGTTATTATTGAAATCGACAAAACCAATATGCATATATTCTTTTTTTCAGAAGTGTGACATCCAAGGGGGGGTAATCATATTTGTGACAAAGTGTGACAGAGGGGGGGGGGTCTAAAAACCTGGAATTTGATGGACGTCATTTTTGAATCACCCCTAACTTTAGAACGGCTGGGTTTACGAAAAAACGTTTTTATATGCTTTTTTGTTAGAAATTGATACGTAGAGTCTATTTTTGGTAAAGAAATAGTATAAAATACGCAATTTCAAAAAATTAAAATAATGCATCAAAAATTACAAACAAAAAATTTAAAAAAATAAAGAACTGACCGTCCTAAACTCTCCACCAGGCTTGTGGATATAATTTCAAGTTTTTTTTATAATATTTTATAATAAATTCTAAGGGGGGGGGGGTATCCTTTGAGAAAATAAATGTTCTTTGTTGTTGTAGCATGAATTTAATTTTTTTTTAGTTTCAGTGTATTTTTTTCTTGAAGAACTTAATGACCTACAACTTTTTTTCAAACATCATTTTGATCAGAAAAATCGTTTACATGTTATGTTTTTATGAAAAAGTAAAATTCATAATTTACGTAAGCTTTTATAGAAAATCAGTCCAGGAAATTTAAGGTTTTTTTAATGAAAAATGTTATCTTAGGTAGAAACTTACATATGGACAACAATTCATTACAACCGGAAACTGTCAAGGCAAAATCAATAAATGGAAATGCTCTCAATTTAGTTCGCCGCTAGTCCGAATGCCCCAGTCATAAGGTTCTGCACGACCTTAGAATCACCAGTTTTTGCATATTAACCCGTGCTTTCTTCATTTCTTTTACATTCTTCACCAATTTAGGTACTTTTAGAAGGTGTGATTGGCCCAGTATTTTTCTATTGGGTGCAGTTCCGGTGTGTTTGGGGGGTTCAGATCATTCGGCAGAATGAATTCGGCACAAAATCGACATCATTCGCTTTATTTCAGTCTAGCACGTCCTTCGTGCAGTGGCATGATTCCAAATCCTGCCAGAAGATCGTCGGACCGTCGTGAGCCTTCAGGAGAGGGAGAAAACGCTTTTGGAAACACTCTTTCAAATACATCTATCCATTTAGGATGCTTGCGGTAACGAAAGTTGTACCCCGCTTCTGCAAGTTCAAATCGCTTTTCAAATTAAGAACTTGTTTGTGAACTTCGACACCTTCTGTGTCCGGAGATTCTCGGGAACATCACCCTTATCCTTGGCTGTCACATACAGGTTTCCAGGAATCTGGTTAAAGTCTGCCTTCACATATGTCTCGTCATCCATTTTGCAGCAGTGTGATTTCGTTAACTTCTGGTTGACGTAGTCCAGCTCGAGTTTTGGTATTCTACACGAAAGTTTTGCTCACATTCCACTCTTGAGTCACCTCTCGAACTGAGGCGTTCGGTTTCCGTTTTAAAGCCCATACCACGAGTTCTCTTGACGGCTTTTTCCCGGATGTTTGCTTCCGATCAGCAGTCTGAAATTTTTCGAACCGTGCGATTCGAAACTTTTTTCCGATGGTACGATGCGACAGATCCTTATTCTCAAAGAACTCGTGAAAAACTTTTTCGCGCACGCACTGTTCTCTCGTCGCTATAAAGATATGTCCATTTAGATTCCGGAATAATAAAATCATCTGTATCTCGGTAACGGATTGACGAACAAATATGTTTAATACATCAAAACGAATCTTATTTACTGTTCTTTAAAAAAAAAATACAAATAATTTCGCTTCGTTTCTAATGAAAATTCGCACTTTCTTCTTTATTCCTCCCATTAAACGCTGCACACCTCCAGAGTCAACTTCCTTTGCACATTTATTCCATGTTTTGGTCATCTAAGTCACGTCCCGAAAAGTTTTTCCACTTTTTTTAAGCTTCCGCTTCATTATTGCCCAAAATCTCGCGATGGACCGGAACTGCGGGCAGTTGAGTGGATTTATGTTTTTATCGATGAAATCTACGTTATTATCGCGTTACCACTGGACGGCTTCCCGGCTGTAGTGGCGGGCTGGTCAAATCTGGCCAAAACTTCACGGGGCCTTTATGGGCTTTAATGAAAGGTAGTACGTGGTTTTTGAGGCATTCTTTCTTGTACAGCTTCGAGTCTATCGTCTTATTTGTCACGAACACTTTGATATTTGCTCTGCAGCTACATATCTCTATGCCAAATCATCAGTTTTTTGGCAAATTTGTCCATAAAAGCAAACTTAAACTTCGCCGGAACGTCTCCTCGTGCCGTCGAAATGTAGAATTTTTTGGCCAGGAAGCTGTCCGAAATCAATTTTAACGTAGGTTTCATCGTCGATGAGCAGGCATCCTTGGTATTTTGTTCAAACCAGCTGGTTCAATTTCCGAGCTAGAGTTTAAGTGACGAAACTTTGGTTCAACGTCGGGCCAATACAGGGTGTTTTGAGAATGTTCCTTTGGAAGTGGCAATAGGTGATTTTGAAGGCACTCTTTGATGTAGATTTCACTGTTAATATTCCCGGTTGACATGGTTGGTTGATTTTATCGCCCGTACAGATGGCTTGCCAAAGTAAATATTTTTTTCTCAATTTTTTCTGTCTTCTATTCTTCAAACATAGACGCTAGACTTCTTCTGTTCTTTATAATTTAGAATTTTTTTTCCAGAGGTTTGTTAAAAGTCAGCCTTCACGAATGTTTCATTCTAGGACAGGACTTGAGAGCTCAGAATAAATGCCCTCTTATAAATTTATGTTTGCTATGCTACGTAGGTCACTCCAGTGTTGTCAGATATGTTCACACAGTTATCTCATAGAGCAAAATATGCCGATTTTTTGTTATACAGAGTAATATCAAATAGAGTGTACGTTGGAAAATTGTTGATATTATAAATGGAAAGGTCCAAGAGCTTAAGGCTCTAAGAATACAAAACTGCCGTACAGAGAAGAAATGGATGGTATCAAAATCCAAAAAATAATACACGTTACTTTTGAATCTTCTTAAGCTTATTTTTGGTATTTATTTTTCCAGAAAGTATCCTTTTTAGGAAGAGTGATCCTAAAACCCAACAGTTGATCATTTTATAGTATGAGCTAACTGCGATTTTCGTCACACACGGTATTGATGATGCTAGCCTTAAGGAAACAATGTGGATGTACTTTAAGCATTAAAAAAGGCGCAACATGAAAATTTATGATCCTTTTAATTTTAAACAGATTAGTATTTCTCAATTATAATTTCAAATATGTTCTGGAACAAATTGAAAATTCAACAAAACATAAAATATTCTTCCTTCACTATTCCAGCTTCTAAGACAGCATACTTCTGCTATCAAACTTTTTCTTCCGTTGCTTACGCTTCTGCCCTGACTTCAGTCGGAGTGTTACGTAACGTTGCACCAATGCCATCTTGAAGATTGAGCAGCGGATGTTTCGCAATGTTCGGAAGCAGTGCCAACTCGTTCACTAGCTTCTGTTCAACATTGTTTTGATCCTTGTTCGAAGTGATATAGTTATTGGGACTGCCATACGCGATTTCCATGGCATTGCAAAAACTTGAAGGTACAGCCCCATCATGTTGCTCGAAATGATGACGTAGGACTATGCAACCCAATATAATCCATTTGGTTTGTACATTGCAATATTTTTTGTTATATGCGTTGTTATACAAGAAACTTGGTATATTCTGATTGACTTGATGCCCAATAACACAGAAACAGAAACGATAAAAAAAGAGCAAATATTTTTTTGGGACGTGATAGGTCGTCCAAACTATCCTGGACTTTAGAAATTAGCTTTAGTAGCTTTATCCGCTATAGAAGGCTATGATATGTATGTAAACATATTCATATATAGCTCTGTATAGCCCATAAAGCTACTGTAACAATTGTAGACCTTTAGTTTTAAAAGACATGAAGCTTTAGTTTTTTTAGTACCTTGATTATCGAGATTTTCAGCCCTGGGCTGATTCATCTCCCGTCGTAGTCACTCGACTACCTTTTGGGTATTTTCGCAACTTGTCCGGGACACAGTGGGACGAAATAAAAAAAGTGGGACATGGGTATTTGCGGCGAAACTATTACGTGTGGCCCATTGATGTCTTCTACACTGTTTCTACATTTCTGGAATACTTTATTTTCGTGATAACAAATTTGCTTTTTTATTTCTGGTTCAAATCGATGTCATGTATTAAAAAAATGTAGATTAGGTCATTTCATGAAACTTTGTAGAAGGCATAAACTTTCTATCTCTTAACAGGACGAAGTTGTAGGGTGAAAAAGGAATAAAAAATGTAATACCCCCTTAAAACTCGTTTTTTATCATAACTTTTTTATTTGAATTTTCCCATTTTTTAAATGTTCTACAGAGTTTAAGGTACTTTAAAAATACACCTTTTTGTAGAAAACAACTTATCATTATCTATTCACTTAAAGGATTAACGTAGGTTTTAATTAATTTTTTGAGCTATCTTCGAGGATGCGTAGATTACAGGTTAGCAAGTATTAGCAGCTAAATTTACCGTTAATTTATTCAACAACTGATACCCTTTAAAATGATGTACAAATTATAAGGGGGTTCAGGAGGGCTTCTAACAATTTTTCAAAAAAGTATCTAAGCTTCTTATTAGATAATATGGCATAAATAGTGATTTTGCATCTCTTTGAATAAATATTTAGACTTTCTATTAATGTCTTAAAGGAAAAAAAAGGCCAGTTTATTAGATAAATGAGTCATGAAAGATGACCGATATTCTAAAAACATAGCTCTGAAAAGTGGCATTGGACAGTGTGGCTGCTGGTAGTCTTGCGATCCATAGAAACTTGAGAAGTGACCAGCGACTCGGGGATCCTGAGTGAAGAGACGCTTAAATAGTTATATATTGTTTCTGTTGCAACACCGCAGAAGTTACCTGGCAACGCTGTTTAGCGACCAGTGAAGTATCGCCGTTTTGTAAAAAAAGAGAACAAGTGGGAGATAGTATTTAAAGTAAAGGTATCGATCTTTTCGGTTAATTGGGAACCGCAGCTTATGGGATTCTCTCTAAGAAATGAGGTCTATCTCAGTTGTTTCAAGTGATAAAGATCTGCAGTCTTCAGCAGAATTGTTGTTGGATCATCAAATCTGTGTCATTGCATTCTGATTTAATTGGAAATTTCAACGCTAGAGGCACTTTAATTTCGGATTACTAAATATGAATACTGTGACGCATTGAGATAAGGGGTAATTGGTTTCATCCTAGGATATCTCGAGAGTATCACCATTTAGGACATATTAGTCTCCAATAAACTTGTCCTAGTGGCCAAGTCCTTTCTAGAGGTGGTCACACAAGTTCGGATTTCAGTCACTACACGGCGCTAGTGTGCATATTAACTTCTAGTTTGTGATTGCTATATCTCGAGAGCATTACTAGTTAGGACATGCTTTCTTCAGCAAACTTGTGCTAGTGGCCAAGTTCTTCCGTATGGTAGGCACATGTGCTAGTGTGCATATGAACTTTCAGTTTAATTATGTTGTATCTTGAGAGCCTTACAAATTACGATATTACTTTCTTAGGTAATTTCGTTCTAGTGGTCAAGTCAATGATCACATATGTTCAGAATTCACTCACAACCTGGCGCTAGTACGGATATGAGGTTCGAGGTTATTCAATGTTATATCACAAGAGTTTTATTAGCTAGGATAATGTTTTCTTCAGCAAATTTGTGCTAGTAGCCAAGCCCTTCCGAGTGGTAGTAGCATATGCTTGGCGCTTGTGTAAATTTAAGCTTCCAGTTTGTTTTCGCTGTACATATCCCTAGAGCAAAGGAACAAGAAGAGGCAGGAAAGTAACAAGCGCCAGTGAGAAAGCAAGAGCAAAAGTAGCAAGGGCCAGCAATATGGGAGTATAAATTTGAATTAGTAGTAGAAAATGAAGAAGCAAGAATAGAAAAGCAAATACACGCACCAAAATTTTACTTAGTTAAACCAACATAATTGTTTGAAGACTAAGACCCATCTGTCACCTTGGAGTTACAGCAATAACAAACTGGAAGCTCATATGCACACTAGCATCATGTAGTGAGTGAATTTTGAGCTTTACTATCAGGGCAATAGGGAAACTAGGAGAATTTAAAATTTAACACTTCATTTGATCACTTTTTAAAAAAATGAAAAATTAAATCTTGAAACACTTTTTTAAATTTTCGCTAGTAATCGCGAGCAAATTCCATTTAATTCCACTATGAGCTTATCTTTTGACAGATAGGCCTATTTCGTCTGCTACTTACAGACTTCTTCAGTGTCGAGTGCTCGACGCTCAAAAAAGTTTTTTTTTTAAAAATAGTGTTTAAAAAAAGTGAAAGTATCAGGGCAAGTTTACAGAAGAGTGATATCTCCTAATTGGCGAGACTCCAGAGAAATCATAGGATGAAACAAATTATCACTTATTCCAAAGCCTCGATGTACTCATTCATAGCAACTCAAAAGTAAAGTGCTCCTAGCGTTGAAATTATAAACATATTCAGCATCAAATGACACTGATTTGTTGACCTTACTCCGAACAACAATTCTGCCAAGAGCTGTAGAGTGTAATGCCTTGAAACAACTGATACAGACCATATTTCCCAGGCGGTACGAAAAAAACATAGATCGAAGCTGTTTTACTGTTCTCGCCATAGCTGCCGTAAATAAACTAAAGGAGCTGTCAAATTTTCACAGTATATAAGTGACTAGCATATATTGCCTACCAACCGATGGACCGACCCCATGGCTCCGGTGACGACTGATGCACCAAATTTGCCATGCCAAATTGAGCCACCCACTTCGAGCTCGGTGTCTTTAAACGGAAGGTGTTACGTACGATCTACGGTGGAGTGGAAATGAAAACCGGACTTCGATTAGCATCAGTTGCTGGGAGAACCTCCCATCGTTCACACCGCTTAATTCGGCCGACTACGATGGGCTGGGCTTATTGTAAGAATGTCAAATGTTAGCTCCGTTAAATTGATTCTCGAAAACGAATCGACAGGCACAAGAAGAAGAGGTAAGCAAGGTGGATCAAACAAGTAAAAGCGACCTGCAAACCCTATGCAGACAA